>ML414661.1:477-62603 GCA_005239525.1 Nicotiana knightiana | reverse complement strand
AGTCGGCCGGCTATGGCACCTATTGTGCAACCACTGATCAGTTGGGTTTACCGAGTCCTCTTTAAGGTCGGGTATGATATGATGATGATGATGCCCACAGAGGTGGATGTTGATACGATGATGATGCTCACAGAGGCAGATGTTTTAAAAATATTATGTATATATATGTATTATGCATTTCATGTTACTGTCTCTTAGAAGCACTCAGATGTTACGGGTTGTATCTTCTCTACCTCTCTTTACATTATTGTTCGTATTTATATTGACCTGCCTTACCTACTCAGTACATTATTCGTACTGACGCCTTTTTATTTGTGAACGATGTATGTCGTGTTGTAGGTCCTGATAGACAGGTAGACGCAGTTCACCCACCACAGTAGGCTTTCCAGTTCAACGGTTATAGGCGAGATCCCTTCTCCGGACTTGTCGTGGTCTTGGTAGGCATTTTTGTTATAGATATTATGGGCATGTCGGGGCCCTATTCCGACTATGTTGCATTACTTATGCTCCTTTAGAGGCTTATATACATGTGTCAACTTATGTATAGTTTGGTATGCCTTGTCGGATGATTTTTGTTGTATAGTCTTTCATGGAAGCGTGGTAGCTCTAGTTTCTTAGCGGTCTTGTTATCCCATGTTATCCATGTTCATTCCATTATGTTTCATTGTTTGGTGTTCATAATCCATATCTACCACTTATATTAATCTCGACGGCCTTTAAAGATAATAAGAAGATTAGATAAAATGTACGTTGGTGCTCGACATGTATGGCCCGGGTACTAGTCATGATCCTCCAGTATGGGTCGTGATACTATTGTTCCCTTGGTCGTATTTGATGTCCCGGACAAATATTAGGCGATCCGCATCCGGCTCAATCCCACAGCAGAAGCGTGGGCTATAGTACACGAAAATATTTGAACCGGTCCGAATTCTAGTTTTATGGCTGTAAAAAACCAAAAAATGTAATTTGGTCATGGCGGGCGGTGACTATGGTTCTTAGGTCATATTTGATGTCCGGGACAAATATTAGGTAATTCGGGTCCGGCTCCGTCCCACGGCGGAAGGCGTGGGCTATGCACACGAAAATATTGGAATCGGGCAGAATTCTAGTTTTAATTGCCGTAATACACAAAAAAATGTAATTTTCTCATGGCGGGGCAGTGATTATGGTTTCCCCGATCGTATTTTCTGTCCCGGACAAATATTAGGCTATCCGGGACAGGCTCCGTCCCACGGAGGAAGGCGTGGGTTATGCACACGAAAATATTGGAATCGGGCCGAATTCTAGTTTTAATTGTCGTAAAATACAAAAAAATGTAATTTTGTCATGGAGGGGCTGTGATTATGGTTCCCCCAGTCATATTTGATGTCCCGGACAAATATTAGGCGATCCGATTCCGGGTCCGGCTCCGTCCCACGGTGTAAGGTGTGGGCTATAGCACACGAAAATATTGCAATCGGGAGGAATTCCATTTTAATTAGCATAAAACACCAAAAATGTTGTTTGGTCTTGGGGGGGAGATGAATATGATTCCTTAGTTGTATTTAGTTTCCCTGACAAATATTAGGCGATCCGGTTCCGGCTCCGTCCCATGGCGGAAGGCATGGGCTATAACACACGAAAATATTGCAATCAGGCGAAATTCCAGTTTAATTACCGTAAAATGACAAATATGTAATTTGGTCATGGCGGGGAAGTGACTATGGTTCCTTAGGTTGTATTTAATGTCCCGGACCAATATTAGGCGATCCGGGTCCGGCTCCTTCTCACGGCGGAAGGCGTGGGTTATAGCACACGAAAATATTGCACTCGGGCAGAATTCCAGTTTATAATACGACGATGCATATATCTAGAAATACAGTTGGTAAGGGATTGCATGTGGCCCAAGCCCGACGCTGTGGTCATTTCGAAGCATTGGTTATGGTTCCTTGGGTCATATTTGATGTCCCGAACAAATATCAGGCGATCCGGTACTGGCTCCATACCACGTCGTCAGGCTTGGGCCATGGCATGTGATAATACATGCACGACTGGCGGAATTCCAGTTTAATTGCCAAAAAATGTAATTTGGTCATTTCAAAGTGTTGGTTATGGTTCTTTAGTTCGTATTTGATGTCCCGGACAAATATCAAGCGATCCCGTACCAGCTCCCTACCACGGCGTCGGGCTTGCGCCACCGGAGGCGATAATACAGGCACGACTGGCGTAATTCCAGTTTAATTGCCATAAAATGCCAAAAAATATAATTTTGGTCATTTGAAGCGTTAGTTATGTTTACATGGGTTGTATTTGATATCCCAGACAAATATCAGGCGATCTGTTATCGGCTCCGTACCATGGCATCGGGCTTGGGCCTTGGCAGGCGATAATACAGGCACGACTGGTGGAATTCCAGTTTAATTGCCATAAAATACAAATAAATGTAATTAGGTCATTTAGAAGTGTTGGTTATGGTTCCTTGGATCGTATTTGATGTCCCGTACAAATATCAGGCAATCCGGTACCGTCTCCGTACCACGGCGTCGTGCTTGGGCCTTGAAAGGCGATAATACAGGCTTGACTGGCGAAATTGAAGTTTAATTTCCATAAAATGCCAAAAAATGTAATTTGGTAATTTCGAAGCGTTGGTTATGGTTATTTCGAACGTATTTGACGATCCGGTACCGGCCGTTCCACGGCATCGGGCTTGGACCACGGCAGGCGATAATAGAGGCAAGACTGGTGGATTTCCAGTTTAACTTCCATAAAATGCAAAATAATATAATTTGGTCATTTCGAAGCATTGGTTATGGTTCCTTGGGTCGTTTTTGATGTCCCGGACAAATATCAGGCGATCAGGTACCGGCTCCGTACCACGGCCTCGGGCTTGGGACATTGCATGCAATAATACAGGCATGATTGATAGAATTCCAGTTTAATAGCCATAAAATGCCAAAAATGTAATTTGGTCATTTTAGAGCATTGGTTATGGTTCCTTGGGTCGTATTTGATGTCCGCAAAAAAAATCAGGAGATCCAGTACCGGCTGCGTACGGCGTTGGACTTGGACCACAGCAGGCGATAATAGAGGCACGACTAGCGGAATTCCAATTTAATTGCCATAAAATGCCAAAAATGTATTTGGTCATTTCAAAGCGTTGGTTATGGTTCCTTGGATCGTATTTTATATCCCGGACAAATATCAGGCGATCCGGTACCGGCTCCGTAATACGGCGCCGGGCTTGGGCCACGACAGGCGATAATGGAGGCACGACTGGCGGAATTCCAGTTTAATTGCCATAAAATGCCAAAATTTTAATTTGGTCATTTCAAAGCGTTGGTTATGGTTCCTTGGATTGTATTTGATGTCCCGGAAAAATATCTGGCGATCCGGTGCCGTCTCCGTAATATGGCTTTGGGTTTGGGCCACGGCAGGCGATAATAGAGGCACGACTGGCGGAATTCCAGTTTAATTGCCATAAAATGCCAAAAATGTAATTTGGTCATTACGAAGCGTTGGTTATGGTTCCTTGGTCATATTTGATGTCCCAGTCAAATATCAGGCAATCTGATACCGGCTCCGTACCACTACATCGGGCTTGGGCAACTGCAGGCGATATTACAGTCTAGACTGGCAGAATTCCAGTTTAATTGCCATAAAATGCCAAAAAAGTAATCTGGTCATTTCGAAGCGTTGGTTATGGTTCTTTGGGTCGTATTTAATGTCCCAAACAAATATCAGGCGATCTGGTACCGGTTTCGTACCACGGCGTCGGGCTTGGGCCATGGCAGGCGATAATACATGTCAACTGGCAGAATTCCAGTTTAATTTCCATAAAATGCCAAAAAATATAAGTTGTTCATTTTGAAGCGTTGGTTATGGTTCCTTGTGTCGTATTTGATGTCCCGAACAAATATCAGGCGATCCGATACCGGATCCTTACCACGGCGTCGGTCTTGGGCCAAGACAGGCGATAATAGAGGCACGACTGGCGACATTCCAGTTTAAATGCCATAAAATGTCAAAAAATTTAATTTCGTCATTTCGAAGTGTTGGTTATGGTCCCTTGGATCTTATCTAATGTCCCGAACAAATATCAGGCGATCCGGTACTGACTCTGTACCATGGCATCGGGCTTGGGCCACTACAGGCGATAATAGAGGCAAGACTGGCGGAATTCAAATTTAATTGCCATAAAATTCCAAAACATGTAATTTGGTCATTTTGAAGCATTGGTTATGGTTCCTTGGGTCGTATTTGATGTCCCGGACAAATATCAGGCGATCCAGTACCGGCTTCGTACCACGACATCGATATTGGGCCATGGCAGGCAATAATACAGGCACGACTGACGGAATTCCAGTTAAATAGCCATAAAATGCAAAAGAAAATCTAAGTTGGTCATTTCGAAGCGTTGGTTATGGTTCCTTCGGTCGTATTTGATGTCCCGAACAAATATCAGGATCTAGTACTGGCTCCGTACGGCGTTGGGCTTGGGCCACGGCAGGCGATAATAGAGGCACGACTGACGAAATTCCTGTTTAATTGCCATAAAATGCAAAAATATGTAAGTTGGTCATTTCAAAGCGTTGGTTATGGTTCCTTGGATTGTATTTGATGTCCCGGACAAATATCAGGCGATCCGGTGCCGTCTCCGTAATATGGCATCGGGTTTGGGCCATGGCATGCGATAATAGAGGCACGACTGGCAAAATTCCAGCTTAATTGCGATAAAAAGCCAAAAATGTAATTTGGTCATTACGAAGCGTTGATTATGGTTCCTTGGTCATATTTGATGTCCCAAACAAATATCAGGAAATCTGATACCGGCTCTATACCACGACATCGGGCTTGGGCAACTGCAGGCGATATTACAGTCTAGACTGGCGGAATTCCAGTTTAATTGCCATAAAATGCCAAAACTGTAATCTGGTCATTTCGAAGCTTTGGTTATGGTTCCTTGGGTCGTATTTAATGTCCCGAACAAATTTCAGGCGATGCGGTACCGGCTCCGTACCACGGCGTCAGACTTGGGCCATGGCATGCGATAATACAGGCACGACTGGCGGTATTCTAGTTTAATTGCCATAAAATACCAAAAAATGTAATTTTGTCATTTTGAGGTGTTGGTTATGGTTCCTTGGGTCATATTTGATGTCTCGGACAAATATCAGGCGACCCAGTATCGGCTCCGTACCACGACATCGGGCTTGGGCCATGGCAGGCAATAATACAGGCACGACTGACGGAGTTCCAGTTTAATAGCTATAAAATTCAAAAAAAATGTAATTTTGTCATTTTGAAGCATTGGTTATGGTTACTTGGATCTTATTTGATGTCCCAAAAAAATATCAGGCGATCCGGTACTAGCGATGTACCACGGCATCGGGCTTGGGCCACTGCAGGTGATAATAGAGGCAAGCCTGGTGAAATTCCAGTTTAATTACCATAAAATGCCAAAAAATATAATTTGGTCATTTCGAAGCATTAGTTATGGTTCCTTGGGTCGTATTTTATGTCCTGGACAAATATCAGGCAATCCGGTAACGACTCCGTACCACGGCATCGGGCTTGGGCCACGGCAGGCGATAATAGAGGCCAGACTGGAAGAATTCCAGTTTAATTGCCATAAAATGCCAAAAAATGTAATTTGGTCATTTTGAAGCATTGATTATGGTTCCTTGGATTGTATTTGATGTCCCGTACAAATAGCAGGTGATCCGGTACCGGCTCCGTACCACGACGTCGGGCTTGGGGCATGGCAGGCGATAATACAGGCACGACTGACGGAAGTCCAGTTTAATAGCCATAAAATGCCAAAAAATATAACTTGGTCATTTCGAAGCGTTGGTTATGGTTCCTTCGGTCGTATTTGATGTCTCGGAGAAATATCAGGCGATCCGGTACCTGCTCCGTACCAGGGCGTCGAGCTTGGGCCACGGCAAGCGATAATAGAGGCATGACTGGTGGAATTCTAGTTTAATTGCCATAAAATTCAAAAATATGTAATTTGGTCATTTCGAAGCATTGGTTATGGTTCCTTGGATTGTATTTTATGTCCCGAAAAAATATCAGGTAATCCAGTACCGGCTCCATACCACATCGTCGGGCTTGGGCCACGGCAAGCGATAAAAGAGGCATGACTGGCAGAATTCAAGTTTAATTGCCATAAATTTTAATTAGGGCATTTCGAAGCGCTGGTTATTGTTCCTTGGTCGTATTTTATTTCCCAGAAAAATATGAGGTGATCTAGTATTGGCTCTGTACCACGCCGTCGTGCTTGGGCCATGGCAGGCGATAATACAGGCACGACTGCCGGAATTCCAGTTTAATTGCCATAAAATGCCAAAAAATGTAATTTGGTCATTTTGAAGCATTGGTTATGGTTCCTTGTGTCGTATTTGATGCCCCGGACAAATATCAGGCGATCACGTACTGCTCCGTACCATGGCATCGGGCTTGGCCAAGACAGGCGATAATAGAGGCACGACTGGTGGAATTCTAGTTTAATTTCCATAAAATGCCAAAAATTATAATTTGGTCATTTCGAAGCGTCGATTATAGTTCCTTGGGTAGTATTTGATGTCCTGGACAAATATCAAGCGAAGCTATACCGGCTCCGTTCCACGGCGTCGGGCTTGGACCATGGCAGGCGATAGTAAAGGCACGACTGGTGGAATTCCAGTTTAACTGCCATAAAATGCCAAAAAATGTAATGAAGCACTGGTTATGGTTACTTGGGTCGTATTTGATGTTTCAGAAAAATATCAGGCGATCTGGTACCGACTCTGTACCACTGCGTCGGGCTTGGGCCACGGTAAGTGATAATACAGGCACGACTGGTGGAATTTCAGTTTAATTGCCATAAAATGCCAATAAATTTAATTTGGTCATTTCGAGGCGTTATTTATGGTTCCTTGGATTGTATTTGATGTCCCGGAAAAATATCAGGCGATCCGGTACCGGCTCCAGACCATGGCATCGGGCTTGGGCCACGGCAGGCGATGATAGAGGCACGACCGGCAGAATTCCAGTTTAATTCCCATAAATTGTAATTTGGTCATTTCGAAGCATTGGTTATGGTTCCTTGGTTGTATTTGATGTCCCGGACAAATATCAGGTGATTTGGTACCAGCTCCGTACCACGGCATCGGGCTTAGGCCATGGCAGGGGATAATACAGGCATGACTGGCAGAATTCCTGGTTAATTGCCATAAAATGCTAAAAAATGTAATTTCGTAATTTTGAAGCGTTGGTTATGGTTCCTTGGTCATATTCGATTTCCTGGACAAATATGAGGCAATCTAGTACTGGCTCCGTACCACGACATCGGGCTTGGGCCACTGCAGGCGCTATTAGAGTCTAGACTTGTGAAATTCCATTTTAATTGCCATAAAATGCCAAAAATGGAATGTGGTCATTTCAAAACATTGGTTATGGTTCCTTTGGTCATATTTGATGTCCCGAAATAATATCAAGTGATCCGGTACCGGCTCCGTACCATGGCGTCGGGCTTGGGCCACGGCAGGCGATAATCGAGGCACGAGTGGCGGAATTCCAGTTTAATTACCATAAAATGTAATTTGGGCATTTCGAAACATTGGTTATGGTTCCTTGGTCATATTTGATGTCCCAGAAAAATATGAGGCGATATGGTACTAGCTCCATACCACGGCGTCGTGCTTGGGCCATGGCAGGCGATAGTACAGGCAAGACTGGCGAAATTCCAGTTTAATTGCCATAAAATATCAAAAAATGTAATTTGGTTATTTTGAAGCGTTGGTTATGGTTCCTTGGATCGTATTTGATGTCTCGGACAAATATCAGGCGATCCGATTCCAACTCCGTAATACGGCGTCGGGCTTGGGCCATGACAGGCGATAATAGAGGCACAATTGGCCGAATTCCAGTTTAATTGGCATAAAATGCCAAAAATGTAATTTGGTCATTTCGAAGCATTGGTTATGGTTCCATGGTCGTATTTGATGTCCTAGCAAATATCAGGCGATCAGGTACCAGCTCCGTATCGACTCCATATCATGGCGTCGGGCTTGGGCCATGGCAGGAAAAAATACAGGCACGATTCACGGAATTCCAGTTTGATTGCCGTAAAATGCCTAAAAATGTCATTTGGTCATTTCGGAGCGTTGGTTCTGGTTCCTATTTAATCTCCCTGAAAAATATCAGGCGATCCGGTACCGACTCCGTACCACAGCGTCGGGCTTGGGCCATGGCTGGCGATAATATAGGCACGACTTGCGGAATTCCAGTTTAATTGCCATAAAATGCCAAAAAATGAAATTTTATCATTTTGAAGCGTTGGTTATGGTTCCTTGGATCGTATTTGATTTTCCGGACAAATTGTATTTGATCCGGTACCGACTCCGTAACACGGCGTCGGGCTTGGGCCAAGACAGGCGATAATAGAGGCACGACAGGCAGAATTCCAGTTTAATTACCATAAAATGCCAAAAAATGTAATTTGGTCATTTCGAAGCGTTGGTTATGGTTACTTGGGTATTATTTGATATCCTAGACAAATATCAGAGGATCTGGTACCGACTCTGTACCACTGGGCCGGGCTTGGGCCACGACAAGCGATAATACAGGCACGACTGGCGGAATTCCAATTTAATTACCATAAAATGCCAATAAATTTAAATTGGTAATTTCGAACAGTTGGTTATGGTTCCTTGCATCATATTTGATGTCCTAGACAATTACCATGTGATTCGGTACCGGCTCCGTACTACGGCGTCGGGCTTGGGCCAGAGCAGGCGATAATAGAGGCACGACTGGTGGAATTCCCGTTTAATTGCCATAAAATGTAATTTGATCATTTCGAAGCGTTGGTTATGGTTCCTTGGTCTTATTTGATGTCCCGGAAAAATATCCAGTGATCTAGAACCGGCTCCGTACCACGGCGTCGGACTTGGGCCATGGCAGGCGATAATACAGGCACGACAAATGGAATTCCATTTTAATTTCCATAAAATACCAAAAAATGTATTTTCATCATTTAAAAATGTTGGTTATCGTTCCTTGGTCGTATTTGATGTCCCGAAAAAATATGAGGCGATCTGGTACTAGCTCCGTACCACGGCGTCGGGCTTGGGCAATGGCAGGCGATAATATAGGTACGACTGGCGGTATTCCTGTTTAATTGCCATAAAATGCCAAAAATATGTAATTTGGTCATTTCGAAGCGTTGGTTATGATTCCTTGGTTCGTATTTGATGTCCCGGAAAAATATCAGGCAATCCGGTACCGGCTTCGTGCTACGGCGTCGGGCTTGGTCCACGGCAGGCGATAATAGAGGCACGACTGGCATAAATCCAGTTTAATTGCCATAAAATGCGAAAATATGCAATATGATAATTTCGAAGTGTTGGTTATGATTCCTTGGATCGTATTTTATGTCCTGGACAAATATCAGGTGATCCAGTACCGGCTCTGTACCACGGCAGGCGATAATAGAGGCACGATTGGCGAAATACCAGTTTAATTGCCATAAAATGTAATTTGGTCATTTTGAAGCATTGGTTATGGTTCCTTGGTCGTATTTGATGTCCCGGACAAATTTCAGGTGATCTGGTACCGGCTCCGTACCAGGGCGCTGGGCTTGGGCCATGGTAGGCGATAATACAGTCACGACCGGTGGACTTTCAGTTTAATCGCCATAAATACCAAAAAACGTAATTTGGTCATTTTGAAGCCTTGGTTATGGTTCCTTGGTCATTTTTAATGTCCTAGACAAATATCAAACGATCCGATACCGGCTCCGTACCACGGCGGCGGGCTTGGGAATTCCAGTTTAATTGCCATAAAATGGCAAAAAATGTAATATGGTCATTTCGAAGCATTGTTTATGGTTCCTTAGATCATATTTGATATCTCGAACAAATATCAAGCGATACGGTACTGGATTCGTACCATGGAATTGGGCTTGGGCCACGGCAGGCGATAATAAACGCACGTCTGGCGTAATTCAAGTTTAATTGCCATAAAATGCCAAAATATGTAATTTGTTCATTTGGAAGCGTTGTTTAGGGTTCCTTGGGTCATATTTGATGTACCGAAAAAATATCAGGTGATCCAGTACCGGCTCCGTTCCACGGCATCGGGCTTGAGCTATGGTAGACGATAATAGAGGCACGACTGGCGGAATTCCAATTTAATTTCCATAAAATTTAATTTGGACATTTCGAAGCGTTGGATATGGTTCCTTGGTTGTATTTGATGTCCCGGAAAAATATGAGGTGATCTGGTATTGGCTCCGTACCACGGCATCATGCTTTGGCCATGGTAGGCGATAATACAGGCACGACTGACGGAATTCTAGTTTAATTGCCATAACATGTAATTTGGTTATTTTGAAGTGTTGGTCATGGTTTCTTGTAGCGTATTTGATGTCCCGGACAAATATCTAGTGATCCTCTACCGGCTCCGTACCACGACGTCGGGCTTGGGCCACGGCAGGCGATAATAGAGGCACAACTAGCAAAATTCTAGTTTAATTGCCATAAAATGTAATTTTGTCATTTCAAAGCGTTGGTTACGGTTCCTTGGTTGTATTTGATGTCCCGAAAAAAATGAGGCGATCTGGTACTGGCTCCGTACCACGGCGTCGGGCTTGAGCCATGGTAGGCGATAATACAAGCACGACTAGTGGAATTCCAGTTTAGTTGCCATAAAATGCCAAAAATGTAATTTGGTTATTTCGAAGCGTTGGTTATGGTTCCTTGGATCGTATTTGATGTCCCGAAAATATATCAGGCTATCAGGTACCGGCTCCGTACCTCGGCATCGGGCTTGGGCCACGGCAGGTGATAATACAGACACGACTGGCGGAATTTCAGTTTAATTAACATAATTGCCAAAACTGTAATTTGGTCATTCTGAAGCGTTGCTTATGGTTCCTTGGGTCGTATTTGATGTCCCGTACAAATATTAGGCAATTCGGTACCGTCTTTTTTACCACGGCGTCGGGCTTGGGCCATGGCAGGCGATAATACAGGCACGACAAGCAGAATTCAAGCTTAATTGCCATAAAATGCCAAAAAATGTAATCTGGTCATTTCGAAGCGTTGGTTATGGTTCCTTGGATCGTATTTGATGTCTCGGACAAATATCAGGCGATCCTGTGCCAGCTCTATACCACAACGTCGGGCTTGGGCCACGGCGAGCGACAATAGAGCCAAGACTTGCGAAATTCCAGTTTAATTGCCATAAAATGCCAAAAAATGTAATTTGGTTATGTCGAAGCATTGGTTATGGTTCCTTGGATCGTATTTGATGTCCCGGACAAATATCAGGTGATCTGGTACCGGCTCCGTACCACGGCGTCGGGCTTGGGCCACGACAGTCGATAATAGAGGCACGACTGGCGGAATTCCAATTTAATTGCCATAAAATGTAATTTGGTCATTTCGAAGCGTTGGTTATGGTTCCTTAGATCGTATTTGATGTCCCGGAAAAATATAAGGCGATCCGGTACTGTCTCCGTACCACGGCGTCGGGCTTGGGCCACGATAGGCGATAATAGAGGCACGACTGGCGGAATTCCAGTTTAATTGCCATAAAATGTAGTTTTGTAATTTCGAAGTGTTGGTTATGTTTCCTTGGATCGTATTTGATGTCCCGAACAAATATCAGGCAATCTGGTTTCGGCTCCGTAACACGGCGTCGGGCTTGGGCCATGGAAGGCGATAATAGACGCACGACTGGCGGAATTCTAGTTTAATTGCCACAAAATGCCAAAAAATGTAATTTGGTCATTTCAAAAAGTTTTTTATGGTTCCTTGGATCGTATTTAATATCACGGACAAATATCAGGCGATCAGGTGTCGTCTCCGTACCACACCGTTTGGCTTAGGCAACGGCAGGCGACAATAGAGTCATGACTGGCGGAATTCCAGTTTAATTGCCATAAAATTCTAGAAAATGTAATTTGGTCATTTCAAAGCATTGCTTATGGTTCCTTGGATCGTATTTGAAGCCCTGAAAAAATATCAGGTGATCAGGTACCAGCTCCGTACCACGGCATCGGACTTTGGCCACAACAGGCGATAATAGAGGTAGTACTAGCGAAATTCCAGTTTAATTGCCATAAATATAATTTGGTCATTTCGAAGCTTTGGTTATGGTTCCTTAGTCGTATTTGATGTCCCGGATAAATATCAGGTAATATGGTACCGGCTCCGTACCACGACTTCGGGCTTGGGCCATGGTCGGCGATAAAACAGGCACGATTGGTGGAATTCCAGTTTAATAGCCATAAAATGCCAAAAAATGTAATTTGGTCATTTCGAAGTGTTGGTTATGGTTCCTTTTGATCTTATTTGATGTCCCGAACAACTATCTGGCGATCTGGTATTGGCTCTGTACCACGGCATTGGGCTTGGGCCACTGCAGGCGATAATAGAGGCAAGACTGGCAGAATTCCAGTTTAATTGCCATAAAATGCCAAAAAATGTAATTTGGTCATTTTGAAGCATTGGTTATGGTGCCTTGGGTCGTATTTGATGTCCCGGACAAATATCAGGCGATCCGATAACAACTCCGTACCACGGCATCGGGCTTGGTCCACGGCAGGCGATAATAGAGGCCAGACTGGAGGAATTCCAGTTTAATTGCCATAAAATGCATAAAAAAGTAATCTGGTAATTTTGAAGCATTGGTTATGGTTCCTTGGGTCGTATTTGATGAGCCAGACAAGTATCAAGCGATCCGGTACCGACTCCATACCACGACGTTGGGCTTGCGCCATGGCAGGCGATAATACAGGCACGACTGACGGAATTCCAGTTTAATAGCCATAAAATGCCAAAAAATGTAATTTGGTCATTTCAAGCGTTGGTTATGGTTCCTTCAATCGTATTTGATGTCCCAGAAAAATATCAGGCAATCCGGTACCGGCTCCGTACGGCGTTGGGCTTGGGCCACGGCAGGCGACAATTGAGGCACGATTGACGGAATTCCAGTTTAATTGCCATAAATGCCAAAAAATGTAATTTGGTCATTTCAAAGCATTGGTTATGGCTCCTTGGATCGTATTTGATGTCCCGGACAAATATCAGGCGATCCGGTTCCAGCTCCGTAATACGGCGTCGGGCTTGGGTCACGACAGGCGATAATAGAGGCACGACTGGCGGAATTCCAGTTTAAATTCCATAAATTATCAAAAACGTAATTTGGTCATTTCGGTGCGTTGGTTATGGTTCCTTGGTCGTATTTGATGTCCCAGACAAAATTATCAGGCGATCTGGTACCGGCTCCGTACCACGGCATCAGGCTTGGGCCATGGCAGGCAGTAATACAGGCACAACTGGCAGAATTCCAGTTTAATTGCCATAAAATGCAAAAAAATGCAATTTGGTCATTTCGAAGCATTGATTATGGTTCCTTGGGTCGTATTGAATGTCTCGGACAAATATCAGGCGATCCGGTACCGGCTCCGTACCACGGCGTCGAGCTTGGGCCATAGAAGGCGATAATATAGGCACGAATGATGGAATTCCAGTTTAATTGCCATAAAATGCCAAAAAATGCAATTTGATCATTTCGAAGAATTGGTTATGGTTCTTTGGGTAGTATTTGATTTCCCATACGAATATCAGGCGATCCGGTATCGACTTCATACCATGGCGCTGGGCTTGGGCCATGGCAGGCGATAATACAGGCACGGTTGGCGGAATTCTAGTTTAATATCCATAAAATGCCAATAAATTTAATTTGGTCATTTCGAAGCATTGGTTATAGTTCCTTGGATCGTATTTGATGTCCCGGAAAAATATCAGGCATTCTGGTACCAGCTCTGTACCATCGCGTCGGGCATGGGCCACGGCAAGCGATAATACAAGCATGGTTGGCGGAATTCTAGTTTAATTGCCATATTGCCAATAAATTTAATTTGGTCATTTCGAAGTGTTGGTTATAGTTATTGGATCGTATTTGATGTCCCGAAAAGATATCAGGCGATCTGGTACCGGCTCCGTACCATGGCGTCGGGCTTGGGCCATGGCAGGCGATAATACAGGCTCGACTAGCGGTATTCTAGTTTAATTGCCCTAAAATACCAAAAAATATAATTTGGTCATTTCGAAGTGTTGGTTATGGTTCCTTGGGTCATATTTGATATCTCGGAGAAATATCAGGTGATCTGGTACGGGTTCTGTACCAGGGCGTCGGGCTTGGGCCACGGCAGGCGATAATAGAGGCATGACTGGTGGAATTCCAGTTTAATTGCCATAAAATGCCAAAATATGTAATTTGGTCATTTCGAAGCATTGGTTATGGTTCCTTGGATTGTATTTGATGTACCGAACAAATATCAGGTGATCCAGTACCGGCTCCATACCATAGCGTCGAGCTTGGGCCACGGCAAGCGATAAAAGAGGCNCTCCATACCACGACGTTGGGCTTGCGCCATGGCAGGCGATAATACAGGCACGACTGACGGAATTCCAGTTTAATAGCCATAAAATGCCAAAAAATGTAATTTGGTCATTTCAAGCGTTGGTTATGGTTCCTTCAATCGTATTTGATGTCCCAGAAAAATATCAGGCAATCCGGTACCGGCTCCGTACGGCGTTGGGCTTGGGCCACGGCAGGCGACAATTGAGGCACGATTGACGGAATTCCAGTTTAATTGCCATAAATGCCAAAAAATGTAATTTGGTCATTTCAAGCATTGGTTATGGCTCCTTGGATCGTATTTGATGTCCCGGACAAATATCAGGCGATCCGGTACCAGCTCCATAATACGGCGTCGGGCTTGGGTCACGACAGGCGATAATAGAGGCACGACTGGCGGAATTCCAGTTTAAATTCCATAAATTATCAAAAACGTAATTTGGTCATTTCGGTGCGTTGGTTATGGTTCCTTGGTCGTATTTGATGTCCCAGACAAAATTATCAGGCGATCTGGTACCGGCTCCGTACCACGGCATCAGGCTTGGGCCATGGCAGGCAGTAATACAGGCACAACTGGCAGAATTCCAGTTTAATTGCCATAAAATGCAAAAAAATGCAATTTGGTCATTTCGAAGCATTGATTATGGTTCCTTGGGTCGTATTGAATGTCTCGGACAAATATCAGGCGATCCGGTACCGGCTCCGTACCACGGCGTCGAGCTTGGGCCATAGAAGGCGATAATATAGGCACGAATGATGGAATTCCAGTTTAATTGCCATAAAATGCCAAAAAATGCAATTTGATCATTTCGAAGAATTGGTTATGGTTCTTTGGGTAGTATTTGATTTCCCATACGAATATCAGGCGATCCGGTATCGACTTCATACCATGGCGCTGGGCTTGGGCCATGGCAGGCGATAATACAGGCACGGTTGGCGGAATTCTAGTTTAATATCCATAAAATGCCAATAAATTTAATTTGGTCATTTCGAAGCATTGGTTATAGTTCCTTGGATCGTATTTGATGTCCCGGAAAAATATCAGGCATTCTGGTACCAGCTCTGTACCATCGCGTCGGGCATGGGCCACGGCAAGCGATAATACAAGCATGGTTGGCGGAATTCTAGTTTAATTGCCATATTGCCAATAAATTTAATTTGGTCATTTCGAAGTGTTGGTTATAGTTATTGGATCGTATTTGATGTCCCGAAAAGATATCAGGCGATCTGGTACCGGCTCCGTACCATGGCGTCGGGCTTGGGCCATGGCAGGCGATAATACAGGCTCGACTAGCGGTATTCTAGTTTAATTGCCCTAAAATACCAAAAAATATAATTTGGTCATTTCGAAGTGTTGGTTATGGTTCCTTGGGTCATATTTGATATCTCGGAGAAATATCAGGTGATCTGGTACGGGTTCTGTACCAGGGCGTCGGGCTTGGGCCACGGCAGGCGATAATAGAGGCATGACTGGTGGAATTCCAGTTTAATTGCCATAAAATGCCAAAATATGTAATTTGGTCATTTCGAAGCATTGGTTATGGTTCCTTGGATTGTATTTGATGTACCGAACAAATATCAGGTGATCCAGTACCGGCTCCATACCATAGCGTCGAGCTTGGGCCACGGCAAGCGATAAAAGAGGCACGACTGACGAAATTCAAGTTTAATTGCCATAAAATGTAATTAGGGCATTTTGAAGCGTTGGTTATGGTTCCTTGGTCGTCTTTGATTTCCCAGACAAAAATCAGGTGATCTGGTACTGGCTCCATACTACGGCGTCGGGCTTGGGCTAAGACAGGCGATAACAGAGGCACGACTGGTGGAATTCTAGTTTAATTGCCATAAAATGCTAAAAAATGTAATTTGGTCATTTCGAAGCGTTGATTATAGTTCCTTGGGTCGTATTTGACGTCTTGGAAAAATATCAGGCGATCCGATACCGGCTTCATTCCACGGCGTCGGCCTTGGACCATGGCAGGCGATAGTAAAGGCACGACTGGCGGAATTTCAGTTTAACTGCCATAAAATGCCTAAAAATGTAATTTGTTCATTTCGAAGCGCTGGTTATGGTTACATGGGTCGTATTTGATATTTCGGGCAAATATCAGGCGATCCGGTACTGGCTCCGTACCACTGCGTAGGGCTTGGGCCACGGCAAACGATAATACAAGCACGACTGGTGGAATTCCAGTTTAATATCCATAAAATGCCAATAAATTTAATTTTGTCATTTCAAAGCATTGGTTGTAGTTCCTTGGATCGTATTTTATGTCCTGGACAAATATCAGGTGATCCGGTACCGGCTCCGTACCACGACATCAAGCTTGGGCCACGACAGGTGATAATAGAGGCACGACCTGGAGAATTCCAGTTTAATTACCATAAATTGTTATTTGGTCATTTCGAAGCATTGGTTATGGTTCCTTGGTCGTATTTGTTGTCCCGGACAAATATCAGGTGATTTTGTTCCAGCTCCGTACCACAGCGTTTAGCTTTGGCCATGGCAGGCGATAATACAGGCACGACTGGCAGAATTCCTGTTTAATTTCTATAAAATGCCAAAAAATGTAATTTCCTAATTTCAAAGCGTTGGTTATGGTTCCTTGGTCATATTTGATGTCCTGGACAAATATGAGGCGATCTAGTACTAGATCCGTACCACGGCGTCGGGCTTGGGCCATGGCAGACGATAATACAAGCACGACTGGCAGTATACTAGTTTAATAGCCATAAAATGCCAAAAATGTAATTTGGTCATTTCGAAGCATTGGTTATGCCAAAAATATCATGTGATCCGGTACCAGCTCCGTATCAGGGCGTCGGGCTTGGGCCATGGCAGGCGATAACAGAGGCACGAGTGGCGGAATTCAAGTTTAATTGCTATAAAATGTAATTTGTGTATTTCGAAGCGTTGGTTATGGTTCCTTAGTCCTATTTGATGTCCCGGAAAAATATATGGTGATCTGGTACTGGCTCCGTACCAGCGCGTCGGGTTTGGGCCATGGTAGGCGATAATACAGGCACGACTGGCGGTATTCCAGTTTAATTGCCATAAAATGCCAAAAATGTAATTTGATCATTTCGAAGCGTTGGTTATGGTTCCTTCGGTCGAATTTGATGTCCCGGAAAAATATCAGGTGATCCGGTATGGGCTCTGTACCACGGCGTGGGGCTTGGGCCATGTCAGGCGATAATACAGGCCAACTGGCGGAATTCCAGTTTAATGTCAATAAAATGCCAAACAATGTAATTTGATCATTTTTAACGTTGGTTATGGTTCCTTGTATCGTATTTGATGTCCCGGACAAATATCAGGCGATCCAGTACCGGCTCCGTACCACGGTGTCGGGCTTGGGCCAAGGCACGACTGGCGGAATTCCAGTTTAATTGCCATAAAATGCCAAAAAATGGAATTTGGTCATTTCGAACCGTTAGTTATGGTTACTTCGGTCATATTTGATATCCCAAACAAATATCAGGTGATCTGGTGCCGGCTCTGTACCACTGTGTCGGGCTTGGGCCACGGCAAGCGATAATATATGCACGACTGGAGGAATTCCAATTTAATTGCCATAAAATGCCAATAAATTTAATTTGGTCATTTAAAACCGTTGGTTATGGTTCCTTGTATTGTATTTGATGTCTAGGACAAATATTAGGCGATCCGGTACCGGCTCCGTACCACGGCGTTGGGCTTGGGCCAGGGCAGGCGATAATAAAGGCACGACTGGCGGAATTCCCGTTTAATTTCCATAAAATGTAATTTGGTCATTTCGAAGCGTTGGTTATGGTTCCTTGCTCGTATTTGATGTCCCGGACAAATATTTAAGATCATGAATAATGAGTACCAAGAGGGTGGAAAGCTTAGAAGGTAAACCAATTGAAGAAAATAAGTTTCGTCAAAAGTCGACGAGTTTGGAATGTTATAACATGTACTTTAGGGTGAGACTATGGTTCGTTACATGATGTGGAGGTTATTCTATGAGTTATTTTTATCGTATAATAATTGTGTTCTAAGTTTTGAAGTCAAGAAAGTTGTGGAACAAAAGTTGGCAAAGGTCTTAACAAGTTACACTCATAATGTGCTAAAAATTAGGTCAAATGTAACTGAGAGTTTCTCCCAATATTCTTGGAATTATTGGATGATCTACTAACAAAATTGAATATCTATGAGTCTAGTTTCCAACCTATTGTGCAACCACTGAGCAATTGGGTTTACCGAGACTGCATACATCATAAGTGACAAGTAGGTCGATCGCTAGAGCTTTTTGAGAAATACATTTAATGTGTTATATGAGTTCTTATTGGGACATATTATATACAAAATTGAAGGTCTTGGAATTTAGTTTTCAACGCTCTTAACGGTTCATTCATACGACATCGGGATAAAAATATATAAGCGTCGTAAGATGGACCAATCCTAGGGTGCCAAGCTAGCACCTCTTTTACTTTTCCAAAGTTGATATATATAAGTATTAGGTCGGCTTTCTCTTCATTTTTCAGTATAACACGACCAGAGAACACCCATAATCATAACCTCAAGATATCTTTTAGGGTTTCAAAGAATATTATCATCCCGGGCATGAAATCAAGAAGTGATAACATCAAAACGATCCCTACGACGTAAGTGTGATTATACCCCCTCTCCTTTTTCTTTGTAGTTAGAATTTTGGAAGGTAATTCATAGTTAAGAAACGTCTAATATCTGTATTTAAGTTTTTAAATATCAAGGAAGGTTGATAAATTTGTTCCATAAAAGTTAGAACTCACGGGACGGTGATCGGAAGCCATGAGTTCGAGTTATTTGACTTGTAGCGGACTGTTTTGTGGACTGTTTTGTGTTGCTGTTGGGCTGCGTGTTTTACTACTGTTTTGTGGAGTTTTGGAGGAGGAAGGGTGTGGATAAAAACCATATATATATAGGGTTGTGTTCTGGTCGTTCGTTGTAACATTTTCGGGTCGTTTGGCATGACTACGATGGTCGTCTTATGTATGAAGTGTTTAGGTTGTGTGTGGAGTGTTTTGGGAGGCTCAATATGATTATTATTGATGTTGTTTGGGCTGTTTGGTGTTTTTTTTTTACTTGTATGAAGTCATATATATAGGGGAGGTGCTGTCCGTTTCATCGTAAAATAGGTTGTGGCCGATACATAATAGTTATGACGCTTAAACGATAACGATAGTGTCGTTTCTCTTATTTAGATTAAGAAGTTGTGACATGTGCATAGCTTGAGGTTGGGGCAGTATATACAAGGTATTTGAGGCTATCCCTTTCCTTCTTTTGCACGACTCTGAATGTACATAATGCAATGAACGAGCTTCCAAAGATACTCTACTCTTAGAAGCTAGCAGTACTTACATTGTTTCCCTTCTTATGGAACAATTAATGTTGAGGTTGCTTCTCTTATTCTTATGTTATCAATGTTTTTGGTACTTCTTGATTCTTATAAGATTCTTGATAAAGAGTTAATCCTAATAACGTGTACAGAGAATATCGACCTTACGTCACTCCGAAAGGTTTAGAATATAATTCCAATGAGTCCTACATGCATTATATATATATGTAGCTAATTTACTCTACCGAGTCGCGCTATAGTCGGCATGGTATGGCACCTATTGTGCAACCACTAAGCAGTTGGGTTTACCGAGATCCACGTGTCCGGGTATGATATGATGATGATGATGCCCACAGAGGCGGATGTTTTAAAGGTTTATGTATATATATATGTATGTATCACACATTTCATGTCAGTAGCCCTTAGAGGTACTCAGATGTTATAGGTTGTATATTTTTTATCCCCGTTTACATTACTATTCTTACTTATGCTTTCCTACCTTACATACTCAGTACTTTATTCGTACTGACGTCCTTTTTATTTGTGGACGTTGCATGTCATGCTGCAGGTCTTGATAGACAGGTAGACGCAGCTCCCCCACCACAATAGGCTTTCCAGTTAAGCGGTTATAGGCGAGATCCCTTCTCCATAATTTCCTTGGTCTTGGTATTGATTTTTCTTATAGATATTATGGGTATGTCGGGGCCTTGTTCCGGCTATGTTGCATTACTTATGCTCCTTTATAGGCTCATAGACAGGTGTCGGCTTATGTATAGTTTGGTATGCCTTGTCGGATGATTTTTGTTATATAGTCTTTCATGGAAGCGTGGTAGCACCTAACTTACATGTAGTTTCTTGGCAGTCTTGTTATCCCATGTTATGCATGTTCATTCCATTATCTTTCATTGTTTGGTGTTCGTAATCCATAGCTACCACTTATATTGATTTTGTCGGCCCTTAAATATTATAAGAAAGTTAGATAAAATGTACGTTGGTGCTCGGAAAGTATGGCCTAGGTGCTAGTCATGATCCTCCAGTTTGGGTCGTGGCAAACTTGGTATCAGAGCAGGTTTGTCTTAGGGGTTGTCTATGAGCCGTGTCTAGTAGACTCTTGTTTATGGGTGTGTTGTGCACCACACTTATAATCAAGAGGCTACAGGGAATTTAGGACTGTTACTATTTCTTATTACTCTAGATCGTGTGGTAGAGCTCAGTCATAAGAACTCAATTTGCTCAATTCGATCTTATTTATATATGATGATGCATACATCTAGAAAGAGAGTTGGTAAGGGATTGCATGTGGCCCAAGCCCGACACTGTGGTCATTTTGAAGAGTTGGTTATGGTTCCTTGGGTCGTATTATATGTCCCAAAAAAAATTAGGCGATCCGGTATCGGCTCCGTACCACAGCGTCTGGCCTGGACCATGGCAGGCGATAATACAGGCACGACTGGCCGACTTCCAGTTTCATTGCCATAAAATGCCAAAAAATATAACTTGATCATTTCTAAGCCTTGGTTACGGTTCCTTGGGTCGTATTTGATGTCCCGTAGAAAAATCTCATGCGATCCGGTACCGGCTCTGTACCAAGGCGTACGACCTGGACCATGGCATGCGACAATACATGCACGACTGACGGAATTCCAGTTTAATTGCCAAAAAATGTAATTTAGTCATTTTGAAGTGTTGGTTATGGTTCTTTAGGTCGTATTTGATGTCCCGGACAAATATCAGGTCATCCCGTACCAGCTCCCAACCACGGCGTCAGGCTTGCGTCACCGGAGGTGATAATACAGGCACGACTGGCGTAATTCCAGTTTAATTTCCATAAAATGCCTAAAAATATAATTTTGGTCATTTTGAAGCATTAGTTATGTTTCCTTAGGTCGTATTTGATGTCCCAGACAAATATCAGGCGATCTAGTACCGGGTCCATACCACGGCATCGGGCTTGGGCCTTGGCAGGCGATAATACAGGCACGACTGGTGGAATTCCAGTTTAATTGCCATAAAATACCAAAAAAATGTATGTCATTTCGAAGTGTTGGTTATGGTTCCTTGGATTGCATTTTTTGTCCCGGACAAATATCAGGCGATCCGGTACCGGCTCCGTACCACGGCGTCGGGCTTGGGTCTTGGAAGGCGATAATACAGGCTTGACTGGCGAAATTCAAGTTTAATTGCCATAAAATGCCAAAAAATGTAATTTGGTCATTTCGAAGCATTAGTTATGGTTCCTTGGATTGTATTTGATGATCCGGTACCGGCTCTGTACCACGGCATCGGGCTTGGACCACGACAGGCGATAATAGAGGCAAGACTGGTGGAATTCCACTTTAATTGCCATAAAATGCCGAAAACATATAATTTGGTCATTTCGAAGCATTGTTATGGTTCCTTAGGTCGTATTTTATGTCCCAAAAAAATATCAGGTGATCCGGTACCGACTCTGTACCACGGCTTCGGGCTTGGGCCATGGCAGGCGAAAATACAAACATGACTGACGGAATTCCACTTTAATAGCCATAAAATGCCAAAAAATGTATTTTGATCATTTTGGAGCGTTGGTTATGGTTCCTTGGGTCGTATTCGATATCCGGGAAAAATATCAAGAGACCCGGTACCGGCTCCGTACGACGTTGGGCTTGGGCCACGGCAGGCGATAATAGAGGCACGACTGGCGGAATTCCAGTTTAATTGCCATAAAAAGCCAAAAAATGTAATTTGGTCATTTCAAAGCGTTGGTTATGGTTCCTTGGATCGTATTTGATGTCCCGGACAAATATCAGGTGATCCTATATCAGCTCCGTAATAGGGCGTCGGGCTTGGGCCACGGCAGGCTATAATAGAGGCATGATTGACGGAATTCCAGTTTAATTGCCATAAAATGCCAAAAATGTAATTTGGTCATTTCCAAGCGTTGGTTCTGGTTCCTTGGTCTTATTTGATGTCCCAGACAAATATCAAGCGATCCGGTACCGGCTCCGTACCACGACATCGAGCTTAGGCCATGGTAGGCAATAATACACGCACGACTGGCAGAATTCTAGTTTAATTCCCATAATATGCCAAAAAGTGTAATTTAGTCATTTCGAAGCGTTGGTTATGGTAATTTGGTTCGTACATAATGTCCCGAACAAATATCAAGAGATCCGGAACCGGCTCCGTACCACGGCGTCGCGTTGGGCCATGGAAGGCAATAATACAGGCACGACTGGCGGAATTCCAGTTTAATTGCCATAAAATGCCAAAAATTTTAATTTGGTCATTTTGAAGCGTTGGTTATGGTTCCTTGGGTCGTATTTGAAGTCCCGTACAAATATCATGCGATCCGGTACCAGGTCCGTACCACGGCGTCGGGATTGGGCCATGGCAGGCGATAATACAGGCCAACTGGCGTAACTCCAGTTTAATTGCCATAAAATTCCAAAAAATAGAATTTGGTCATTTTGAAGTGTTGGTTATGGTTCCTTGTGTCGTATTTGATGTCCCGGACAAATATCAGGTGATCCGGTACCGGCTCTTTACCACGGCGTCAGGCTTGGGCCAAGACAGGTGATAATAGAGGCACGACTGGCGGAATTCTAGTTTAATTGCCATAAAATGCCAAAAAACGTAATTTGGTCATTTTGAAGCGTTGGTTATGGTTCCTTCGGTCGTATTTGATGTCCTGGAAAAATATCAAGCAATTCGGTACCGACTCCGTACCACGGCGTCGGGCTTAGGCCATGGTAGGCGATAATAGAGGCACGGCTAGCGGAATTCTTGTTTAATTGCCATAGAATGCCAAAAATGTAATTTCTTCATTATGAAGTGTTGGTTATGGTTCCTTGGTCGTATTTGATGTCCTAAAAAAATATGAGGTGATCCGGTACCGACTCCGTACCACGGCGTCGGGCTTGGGCCATGGAAGGCGATAATACAGGCACAAATGGCAAAATTCCAGTTTAAATGCCATAAAATGTCAAAAAATGTAATTTTGTCATTTTAAAGCGTTGGTTATGGTTCCTTGGATCTTATTTGATGTCTCAAACAAATATCAAGCGATCTGGTACTGGCTCTGTACCACGGCATCGGGCTTGGGCCACTGCAGGCGATAATAGAGGCAAGACTGGCGGAATTCCAGTATAATTGCCATAAAATGCCAAAAAATGTAATTTGGTCATTTCGAAGCATTGGTTATGGTTCCTTGGGTCGTATTTTATGTCCCGGACAAATATCAGGCGATCCGGTACCAGATCCGTACCACGACGTCGAGCTTGGGCCATGGCAGGCAATAATACAGGCACGATTGACGGAATTCCAGTTAAATAGCCATAAAATGCAAAAAAATATAATTTGGACATTTCGAAGCATTGGTTATGGTTCCTAGGGTCGTATTTGATGTCTCGGACAAATATAAGGCGTTCTGGTACCGGCTCCGTTCGGTGTTGGGCTTGGACCACAGCAGGCGATAATAGAGGCACGACTGGCGGAATTCCAGTTTAATTGCCATAAAATGCCAAAAATTTAATTTGGTCATTACGAAGCGTTCGTTATTGTTCCTTGGTCGTATTTGATGTCCCAGTAAAATATCAGGCGATTTGATACCGGCTCCGTACCACGACATCGAGCTTGGGCCACTGTAGGAGATATTAGAGTCAACACTGGCGGAATTCCAGTTTAATTGCCATAGAACGCCAAAAAATGTAATCTGGTCATTTTGAAGCGTTGGTTATCGTTCCTTGGGTCGTCTTTAATGTCCCGAACAAATATCAGGCGATCTGGTACCGGCTCTGTACCACGGCGTTGGGCTTGGGCCACGACATGCGATAATATAGGCACGACTGGCGGTATTCTAGTTTAATTTCCATAAGATGCAAAAAAATGTAATTTTGTCATTTCGAAGTGTTGGTTATGGCTCCTTGGGTCATATTCGATGTCTCGGACAAATATCAGGTGATCCGGTACCGACTCCGTACCACGACGTCGGGCTTGGGCCATGGAAGGCAATAATACAGGCACGACTGACGGAATTCCAGTTTAATAGCCATAAAATGCAAAAAAAATTAATTTGGTCATTTCGAAGTGTTGGTTATGGTTCCATGGATCTTATTTGATGTCCTGAACAAATATCAGGTGATCCGATACCGGCTCTGTACCACGGCATCGGGCTTGGGCCACTGCAGGCGATAATAGAGGCAAGACTGGCGAAATTCCAGTTTAATTGCCATAAAATGCGAAAAATGTAATTTAGTCATTTCAAAGCATTGGTTATGGTTCATTGGGTCGTATTTGATGTCCTGGACAAATATCAGGCGATCCGGTGACGAGTCAGTACCACAGCATCGGGCTTGGGCCACAGCAGGCGATAATAGAGGCCAGACTGGTAGAATTCCAGTTTAATTGCCAAAAAATGCCAAAAAATGTAATTTGCTCATTTTGAAGCATTGCTTATGGTTCCTTGGGTCGTATTTGATATGCCGGACAAATATCCGGTGATTCGGTACCGGCTCTGTACCACGACATCGGGCTTGGGCCATGGCAGGCGATAATATAGGCACGACTGACGGAATTCCAGTTTAATAGCCATGAAATAACAAAATATGTAATTTGGTCATTTCGAAGCATTGCTTATGGTTCCTTCAGTCATATTTGATGTCCCGGAAAAATATCAGGCGATCCGGTACCGGCTCGGTACGGCGTTGGGCTTGGGCCACGGCAAGCGATAATTGAGGCACGACTGGCGGAATTTAGGTTTAATTGCCATAAATGCCAAAAAATGTAATTTGGTCATTTCAAAGTGTTGGTTATTGCTCCTTAGATCGTATTTGATGTCCCGGAAAAATATCAGGCGATCCGGTACCGGCTCCGTAATACGGCGTCGGGCTTGGATCACGGCAGGCGATAATAGAGGCATGACTGGCGTAATTCCAGTTTAAATGCCACAAAATATAAAAAATGTAATTTGGTCATTTTGAAGCATTGGTTATGGTTCCTTGGTGGTACTTGATGTCCCAGACTAAATTATCAGGCGATCTGGTACCGACTCCGTACCACGGCATCGGGCTTGGGTCGTGGCAGGCAATAATACAGGCACGACTGGCGGAATTCCAATTTAATTGCCATAAAATGCCAAAAATGTAATTTGGTCATTTCGAAGCGTTGGTTATGGTTCCTTGGGTCGTATTGAATGGCTCTGACAAATATCAGGAGAACCGGTACTGGCTCCGTACCACGGCGTCGAGCTTGGGCCATGGAAGGCGATAATACAAGCACGACTGGCGGAATTCCAGTTTAATTGCCATAAAATGCCAAAATGTAATTTGATTATTTCGAAGCATTGGTTATGGTTCCTTGGGTCGTATTTGATGTCCCAGACAAATATAAGGCAATGCGGTACCGGATCCATACCACGGCGTTGGGCTTGGGTCATGGCAGGCGATAATACAGGCCAACTGGCAGAATTTCAATTTAATTGCTATAAAATGCCAAAAAATGTAATTTTTCATTTTTAAGCGTTGGTTATGGTTCCTTGTGTCGTATTTGATGTCCTGGACAAATATCAGGTGATCCGGTACCGGCTCCGTACCACGGCGTCGGGCTTGAGCCAAGACAGGCGATAATAGAGGCACGACTTGTGAAATTCCAGTTTAATTGCCATAAAATGCCAAGAAATGTAATTTGGTCATTTCGAAGCATTGGTTATGGTTACTTAAGTTGTATTTGATGTCTTGGACAAATATCAGGCGATCCGATACCAGCTCTGTTCCACGGCGTCGGGTTTGGACCATGGCAGGTGATAATAAAGGCACAACTGGCGGAATTCCAGTTTAATTGCCATAAAATGCCAAAACATGTAATGTAGTTATTTTGAAGAGTTGGTTATGGTTACTTGGGTCGTATTGGATGTCCTGGATAAATATCAGGTGATCTGGTACCTGCTTTGTACCACTGCGTCGGGCTTGGGCCACGGCAAGCGATAATACAGGCACGGCTAGCGGAATTCCAGTTTAATTGCCATAAAATGATAATAAATTTAATTTGGTCATTTCGAAGAGTTGGTTATAGTCCCTTGGATCGTATTTGATGTCTCGGACAAATATCAGGTGATCCGGTACCGGCTCCGTACCACGGCATCGGGCTGGGGCCATGGCAGGCAATAATACAGGCACGACTGGCGGTATTCTAGTTTAATTGCCATAAAATGCCAAAAAATATAATTTGGTCATTTCGAAGTGTTGGTTATGGTTCCTTGGGTCGTATTTGATGTCTCGGAGAAATATCAGGCGATCCGGTATCGGCGTCGGGCTTGGGCCACGGCAGGCGATAATAGAGGCATGACTGGTTGAAGTCCAGTTTAATTTCCATAAATTTCAAAATATGTAATTTGGTCATTTCGAAGCGTTGGTTATGGTTCCTTGGATTGTATTTGATGTCCCGAACAAATATCAATTGATCCAGTACCGACTCCATACCACAGCGTCGGGCTTGGGCCACGACAAGCGATAAAAGAGGCACGAACGGCAGAATTCCAGTTTAATTACCATAAATTGTAATTTTGTCATTTCGAAGCGTTGGTTATGGTTCCTTGGTCGTATTTGATGTCCCATACAAATATCAGGTGATTTGGTACCAGCTCCGTACCACGGCGTCGGGCTTGGGCCATGGCAGGCGATAATACAGGCACGACCAGCAGAATTCTTGTTTAATATCCATAAAATGCCAAAAAATCTAATTTCCTAATTTTGAAGCGTTGGTTATGGTTCCTTGGTCATATTTGATGTCTTGGACAAATATGAGGCGATCTAGTACTGGCTCCGTTCCACGGCGTCGGGCTTGGGCCAAGGCAAGCGATAATACAAGCACGACTGGCGCTATTCCAATTTAATTGCCATAAAATGCCAAAAATGTAATTTTATCATTTCGAAGCATTGGTTATGGTTCCTTGGGTCGTATTTGATGTCCCAGACAAATATCAGGTAATCCGGTACCAGCTCCCTACCAGGGCGTCGTGCTTGGGCCATGGCAGGCGATAATACAAGCACGACTGGCGAAATTCCAGTTTAACTGCAATAAAATGTCAAAAAATGTAATTTGGTTATTTTGAAGCGTTGGTTATGGTTCCTTGGATCGTATTTCATGTCCCGGAAAAATATCAGGCGATCCGATTTCGGCTCCGTAATACGGTGTCGGGCTTGGGCCAAACAGGCGATAATAGAGGCACGATTGGCGAAATTCCAGTTTGATTGGCATAAAATGCCAAAAATGTAATTTGGTCATTTCGAAGCGTTGGTTATGGTTCCATGGTCGTATTTGATGTCCCGGTTATAAAATATCAGGCGATCAGGTACCAGCTCCGTACCGGCTGCGTACCACGGCGTCAGGCTTGGGCCTTGGTAGGAAACAGTACAGGCACGATTCGTCGAATTCCAGTTTAATTGCCATAAAATGCCTAAAAGTGTAATTTGGTCTTTTCAAAGCAATGGTTATGGTTCCTTGGGTCGTATTTAATCTCCCTGAAAAATATCAGGTGATCCGGTACCGGCTCTGTACCACGGCGTCGGGCTTGGGCCATGGAAGGCGATAATACAGGCCAACTGGCGGAATTCCAGTTTAATTGCCATAAAATGCCAAAAATGAATTTTTTTCATTTTGAAGCGTTGGTTATGGTTCCTTGGGTCGTATTTGATTTCCCGAACAAATATCAGGCGATCCGGTACCGGTTCCGTACCACGGCGTCGGGCTTGGGCCATGGCAGGCGATAATACAGGCCAACTGGCGGAATTCCAGTTTAATTGCCATAAAATGAAAAAAAATGTAATTTGGTCATTTTCAAGTGTTGGTTCAGGTTCCTTGTGTCGTATTTTATGTCCCAAACAAATATCAGGTAATCCGGTACCGGCTCCATACCACGTCGTCGGGCTTGGGCCAAGACAAGTGATAATAGAGGCACGACTGGTAGAATTCCAGCTTAATTGCCATAAAATGCCAAAATATCTAATTTGGTCATTTCGATCGTTGGTTATGGTTACTTGGGTCGTATTTGATGTCCCACGCGAATATAAGGTGATCTGGTACCGACTCTGTACCACTGCGCCGGGCTTGGGCCACGGCAAGCGATAATACAGGCACGACTGGCAGAATTCCAATTTAATTTCCATAAACTGCCAATAAATTTAATTTGGTCATTTCGAAGCGTTGGTTATGGTTACTTGCATCGTATTTTATGTCCCGGAAAATATCAGGCGATCTGGTACCGGCTCCATACCACGGCGTCGGACTTGCGTCACGGCAGGCGATAATAGAGGCACGACTGGCGGAATTTAAGTTTAATTTCCATTAAATTTAATTTGGTCATTTCGGAGCGTTAGTTAATTCCCGAACAAATATCAGGCAATCCGGTACCGCGGCAGGCGATAATTGAGGCACGACTGGCGGAATTCCAGTTTACTTGCCATAAATGCCACAAAATGTAATTTGGTCATTTCAAAGCATTGGTTATGGATCCTTGGATCATATTTGATGTCCCGAACAAATATCAGGCGATCCGGTACCGGCTCTGTGATACGGCGTCGGGCTTGGGTCACGGCAGGCGATAATAGAGGCACGACTAGCGGAATTCCAGTTTAAATGCCATAAATTATAAGAAATGTAATTTGGTCATTTCGAAGCGTTGGTTATGGTTCCTTGGTCGTATTTGATGTCCCAGACAAAATTATCACGCGATCTGGTACCGACTCCGTACCACGGCATCGGGCTTGGGCATTGGCAGGCAATAATACACGCACAACTGGCGGAATTCCAGTTTAATTGCCATAATATGCCAAAAAATTTAATTTGTTCATTTCGAAGCGTTGGTTATGGTTCTTTGGTACGTATTGAATGTCTCGGACAAATATCAGGCGATCCGGTACTGGCTCCGTACCACGGCGTCGAGCTTGGGCCATAGAAGGCGATAATATAGGCACGACTGATGGAATTCCAGTTTAATTGCCAAAAGATGCCAAAAAATGTAAGTTGGTCATTTTTAGGCGTTGGTTTTGGTTCCTTGTGTCATATTTGATGTCTCGGAAAAATATCAAGCGATAATAAAGGCACGACTTGCGAAATTCCAGTTTAATTGCCATAAAATGCCAAAAAATGTAATTTGGTCATTTCGAAGCGTTGGTAATGGTTTCTTGGGTCGTATTTGATTTCTTGGACAAATATAGGGCGATCCGATACCGGCTCCGTTCCACGGCGTCGGGTTTGGACCATGGCAGGCGATAATAAAAGCACGATTGGCGGAATTCGAGTTTATTTGCCATAAAATGCCAAAACATGTAATTTAGTCATTTCGAAGCGTTGGTTATGGTTACTTGGGTTGTATTGGATGTCCCAGAAAAATATCAGGCGATCTGGTACCGGCTCTGTACCACTGCGTCGGGCTTGGGCCACGGCAAGCGATAATACAGGCACGGCTGGCGGAATTCTAGTTTAATTGCCATAAAATGCCAATAAATTTAATTTGGTCATTTCAAAGAATTGGTTATAGTTCCTTGGATCGTATTTGATGTCCTGGACAAATATCAGGCGATCCGGTACCGGCTCCGTACCACGGCGTCGGGCTTGGGCCATGGCAGGCGATAATACAGGCACGACTGGCGGTATTCTAGTTTAATTTCCATAAAATGCCAAAAATATAATTTGGTCATTTCGAAGTGTTGGTTATGGTTTCTTGGGTCGTATTTGATGTCTCGAAGAATTATCAGGAGATCCGGTACTGGCTCCGTACCAGGGCGTCGGGCTTGGGCTACGGCAGGCGATAACAGAGGCATGACTGGTGGAATTCCAGTTTAATTGCCATAAAATGCCAAAATTTGTAATTTGGTCATTTCGAAGCGTTGGTTATGGTTCGTTGGATTGTATTTGATTTCCAGTACAAATATCAGGTGATCCAGTACCGGCACCATACCACAGCGTCGGGCTTGGGCCACGACAAGTGATAAAAGAGGCACGACTCGCGAAATTCAAGTTTAATTATCATAAAATGTAATTAGGGCATTTCGAAGCATTGGTTATGGTTCCTTGGTCGTATTTGATTTCTCGGACAAATATGAGGTGATCTGGTACTGGCTCCGTACCACGGCGTTGTGCTTGGTCCATGGAAGGTGATAATACAGGCATGACTGGCGGAATACCAGTTTAATTGCCATAAAATTCCAAAAAGTGTAATTTGGTCATTTTGAAGCGTTGGTTATGGTTCCTTATGTCGTATTTGATGCCTCGGACAAATATCAAGCGATTCGGTACCGTCTCCGTACCACGGCGTCGGGCTTGGGCTAACGCAGGCGATAATAGAGGCATGACTGGTGGAATTCTAGTTTAATTTCCATAAAATGCCAAAAATGTAATTGGGTCATTTCCAAGCATTAGTTATAGTTCCTTGGGTCGTATGTGATGTCGTGGACAAATATCAGACGATCCGATACCGACTTCGTTCCACAGCGTCGGGCTTGGACCATGGCAGGCGATAGTAAAGGCATGACTGGCGGAATTCCAGTTTAACTGTCATAAAATTCCAAAAAATGTAATTTGTTCATTTCGAAGCGCTGGTTATGGTTATTTGGGTCGTATTTGATGTTTCGGACAAATATCAGGCGATCTGGTACCGACTCTGTACCACTGCGTCGGGCTTGGGCGAAGGCAAGCAATAATACAAGCACGACTGGCGAAATTCCAGTTTAATATCCATAAAATGCCAATAAATTTAATTTGGTCATTTCGAAGCGTTGGTTATGGTTCCTTGGATCGTATTTGATGTCCCGGACAAATATCAGGCGATCCAGTACCGGCTCCATACCACGGCGTCGGGCTTGGGCCACGGCAGGCGATAATAGAGGCACGACCGACAGAATTCCAGTTTAATTACCATAAATTGTAATTTGGTCATTTTGAAGCGTTGATTATGGTTCCTTGGATCGTATTTGATGTCCCGGGCAAATATCAGTTGATTTGGTACCAGCTCCGTACCACGGCGTCGGGCTTGGGCCACGGCAGGCGATAATAGAGGCACGACCGACAGAATTCAAGTTTAATTACCATAAATTGTAATTTGGTCATTTTGAAGCGTTGGTTATAGTTCCTTGGTCGTATTTGATGTCCCGGGAAAATATCAGTTGATTTGGTACTAGCTCCGTACCACGGCGTCGGGCTTGGGCCATGGCAGGCGATAATACAGGCACGATTGGCAGAATTCCTGTTTAATTGCCATAAAATTCCAAAAAATATAATTTCCTAATTTCGAGGCGTTGGGTATGGTTCCTTGGTCATATTTGATGTCCTAGACAAATATGAGGCGATCTAGTACTAGCTCCGCACCACGGCGTCGGGCTTGGGCCATGGCAGGCGATAATACAAGCACCACTGCCGGTATTCCAGTTTAATTGCCATAAAATGCAAAAAATATAATTCGGTCATTTCAAAGCATTGGTTATGTTTCCTTGGGTCGTATTTGATGTACCGGACAAATATCAGGTGATCCAATACCGGCTCCGTACCAGGGCGTCGGGCTTGGGCCATGGCAGGCGATAAAAGAGGCACGAGTGGCGGAATTTCAGTTTAATTGCCATAAAATGTAATTTTGGCATTACGAAGCATTGGTTATGGTTCCTTGGTCATATTTGATGTCCTAGACAAATATGAGGTGATCTGGTACTAGCTTCGTACCACGACGTCGTGCTTGAGCCATGGCAGGCGATAATACAAGCACGACTGGAGAAATTCCAGTTTAATTGCCATAAAATGTCAAAAAATGTAATTTGGTTATTTTGATGCGTTGGTTATGGTTCCTTGGATTGTATATGATGTCCCGGACAAATATCAGGAAATTCGATTCCGACACCGTAATACGGCGTCGGGCTTGGGCCACGGCAGGCGATAATAGGGGCACGATTGGCGGAATTCCAGTTTAATTAACATAAAATGCCAAAAATGTAATGTGGTCATTTCGAAGCGTTAGTTATGGTTACATGGTCGTATTTGATGTCCCAGGAAAATATCAGGTGATCAAGTACCAGCTCCGTACCGGCTCTGTACCACGGCGTCGGGCTTGGGCCACGGCAGGCGATAATAGGGGCACGATTGGCGGAATTCCAGTTTAATTAACATAAAATGCCAAAAATGTAATTTGGTCATTTCGAAGCGTTAGTTATGGTTACATGGTCGTATTTGATGTCCCAGGAAAATATCAGGTGATCAAGTACCAGCTCCGTACCGGCTCTGTACCACGGCGTCGGGCTTGGGCCATCGCAGGAAAAATACATGCACGATTCAAGGAATTCCAGTTTAATTGCCATAAAATGCCTAAAAATGTAATTTGGTAATTTCAAAGCGTTGGTTATGGTTCCTTGGGTCGTATTAAATCTCCCTGATAATATCAAGTGATCCGGTAATAAGGCGATCTGCTACCGGCTCTGTATCACTGCGCCGGGCTTGGGCTACGGCAAGTGATAATACAGGCATGACTGGCAGAATTCCAATTTAATTGCCATAAAATGCCAATCAATTTAATTTGGTCATTTAGAAGCGTTGGTTATGGTTCCTTGCATTGTATTTTATGTCCCGGACAAATATCAGGCGATCCGGTACCGACTCCGTACCACGATGTCGGGCGATAATAAAGGCATGACTGGCGGAATTTCAGTTTAATTGCCATTAAATGTAATTTGGTCATTTCGAAGCGTTGGTTATGGTTCCTTGGTCCTATTTGATGTCCCGGAAAAATATCAGGTGATATGGTACCGGCTCCGTACCACGGCGTTGGGCTTGGGCCATGGCAAGCGATAATATAGGAACGACATTCGAAATTCCAATTTAATTGCCATAAAATGCCAAAAAAGTAATTTCGTCATTTCGAAACGTTGGTTATCGTTCCGTGGTCATATTTGATGTCCCAGAAAAATATCAGGCGATCCGGTACCGACTTCGTACTACGGCGTCGGGCTTGGGCCACGACAGGAGATAATAGAAGCACGACTGGCAGAATTCCAGTTTAATTGCCATAAAATGCCAAAATATGATCCGGTACTGACTTCGTACTACGGCGTCGGGCTTGGGCCACGGCAGGCGATAATAGAAGCACGATTGGCAGAATTCCAGTTTAATTGCCATAGAATGCCAAAATATGTAATTTGATCATTTCGAAGCATTGGTTATGATTATTTGGATCGTATTTTACGTCCCGGACAAATATCAGGCGATCCAGTACCGGCTCTGTATTACGGCGTCGGGCTTGGGCCACGACAGGCGATAATAGAGGCACGGCTGGCGAAATTCCAATTTAATTGCCATAAAATGTAATTTGGTCATTTCAAACCATTGGTTATGGTTCCTTGCATCGTATTTGATGTCCCAGACAAATATTAGGTGATCCGGTACCGGCTCCGTACCACGGCGTCGGGCTTGAGCCAGGGCATGCGATAATAGAAGCACGACTGGCGGAATTCCAGTTTAATTTCCATAAAATGTAATTTGGACATTTCGAAGCGTTGGATATGGTTCCTTGGTCATATTTGATGTCTCGGACAAATATCAAGTGATCTGGTACCGGCTCCGTACCACGGCGTCTGACTTGGGCCATGGCAGGCAATAATACATGCACGACTCACGGAATTCCAGTTTAATTGCCATAAAATGCCAAAAAATGTAATTTCGTCATTTCAAAACATTGGTTATCGTTCCTTGGTTGTATTTGATGTCCCGTACAAATATGAGGCGATCTGGTACTAGATCCATACCATGGCGTCGGACTTGGGCCATGGCAGGCGATAATACAGGTACGACTGGCAGTATTCCTGTTTAATTGCCATAAAATGGCAAAAATATGTAATTTGGTAATTTCGAAGCGTTGGTTAGGGTTCCTTGGTTCATATTTGATGTACCAGACAAATATGAGGCTATCTGGTACCTGCATCGTACTACAGCATCGGGCTTGGGCCACAACAGGCGATAATAGAGGCACAACTAGCGAAATTTCAGTTTAATTACCGTAAAATGCCACAATATGTAATTTGATCATTTCGAAGCGTTGGTTATGATTCCTTGGATCGTATTTTATGTCCCGAACAAATATCATGCGATCCAGTACCGGCTCTGCACCACGACGTCGGGCTTGGGCCACGAGAGGCGATAATAGAGGCACGACTGGCGAAATTCAAGTTTAATTGCCATAAAATGTAATTTGGTCATTTCGAAGCATTGGTTATGGTTCCTTGGTCGTATTTGATGTCACGGACAAATTTCAGGTGATCTGGTAGCAGCTCTGTACCACGGCGCCGGGCTTGGGCCATGGCAGGTGATAATACAAGCACGACTGGTGGAATTCCAGTTTAATCGCCGTAAAATGCCAAAAAATATAATTTGGTCATTTCGAAGCATTTGTTATGGTTCCTTGGTCGTTTTTAATGTCCCAGACAAATATCAGACGATCCGGTACCGGCTCCGTACCACGGTGGCGGCCTTGGGCCATGGAAGACAATAATACAGGCACGACTGGTGGAATTCCAGTTATATCTCCATAAAATGGAAAAAATGTAATATGGTCATTTCTAAGAATTGGTTATGGTTCCTTGGATCATATTTGATGTCCCAAACAAATATCTGGCGATCTGGTACCGGCTCCGTACCACGACATTGGACTTGGGCCACGACAGGCGATAATACAGGCACCTCTTGCGTAATTCAAGTTTAATTGCCATAAAATGCCAAAATATGTAATTTGGTCATTTCAAAGCATTGGTTAGGGTTCCTTGGGTCGTATTTGATGTCCCGTAAAAATATCAGGCGATCCGGTACCGGTTCCGTTCCACGGCATCGGGCTTAAGCCATGGCAAGCGATAATAGAGGCACGACTAGCAGAATTCCAGTTTAATTTCCATAAAATGTAATTTGGACATTTCGAAGTGTTAGATATGTTTCCGTGGTCGTATTTGATGTCCCGGAAAAATATGAGGTGATCTGGTATTGGCTCCGTATCACGGCGTCATGCTTTGGCCATGGCAGGCGATAATACAGGCATGACTGGAAGAATTCCAGTTTAATTGCTATAACATCTAATTTGGTTATTTTTAAGGCATTGGTTATGGTTCCTTGGATTGTATTTAATGTCCCGGAAAAATATCTGGTGATCCATTGCTGGCTCCGTACCACAGCGTCGGGGTTGGGCCACGGCAGGCGATAATAGAGGCACGACTGGCGAATTTCCAGTTTAATTGCCATAAAATGTAATTTGGTCATTTCGAAGCGTGTTGGTTGTATTTGATGTCCCGGACAACTATGAGGCGATCTTGTACTGGCTCTGTACCACGACGTCAGTCTTGAGCCATGGTAGGCGATAATGCAGGCACGACTGGCGGAATTCCAGTTTAATTGCCATAAAATGCCAAAAATGTAATTTGGTTATTTCGAAGTGTTGGTTATGGTTTCTTGGATCGTATTTGATGTCCCGAACATATATCAGGCTTTGAGGTACCGGCTCTGTACCTCGGCATCGGGCTTGGGCCACGGCAAGCGATAATACAGGCACGACTGGCGGAATTCCAGTTTAATTGGCATAATTTCCAAAACTGTAATTTGGTCATTTTCAAGCATTGCTTATTGTTCCTTGGGTTGTATTTGATGTCCCGGAAAAATATCATGCAGTTTGGTACCGTCTTTGTACCGCGGCATCGGGTTTGGGCCATGGCAGGCGATAATACAGGCACGACAAGCGGAATTCCAGTTTAATTGCCATAAAATGCCAAAAAATCAATTCTGGTCATTTTGAAGCAGTTGTTATGTTTCCTTGGATCATATTTTTTGTCCCGGACAAATATCAGGCGATCCTGTCCCGGCTCCGTACCACAATGTCGGGCTTGGGCCACGACAGGCGATAATAGAGCCACGACTGGCGGAATTCCAGTTTAATTGCCATAAGATGCCAAAAAATGTCGTTTTTTAATTGTGAAGCATTGGTTATTGTTCCTTGGATCGTATTTGATGTCCCGAACAAATATCAGGCAATCTGGTACCGGTTCCGTACCACGTCATCGGACTTGGGCCACGGCAGGCAACAATAGAGGCACGACTAGCAGAATTCCAGTTTAATGGCCATAAAATGCCAAAAAATGTAATTGTCATTTCAAAGCGTTGGTTATGGTTCCTTGGGTTGTATTTGTTGTCCCAGGTAAATATCAGGCGATCCAGTACCGGCTCCGTTACACGGTGTCGGGCTTGGGCCACGACACGCGATAATAGAGGCACGACTGGCGGAATTCCAGTTTAATTGCCATAAAATGCCAAAAAATGTAATTGTCATTTCAAAGCGTTGGTTATGGTTCCTTGGGTTGTATTTGTTATCCCAGGTAAATATCAGGCGATCCAGTACCGGCTCCGTTACACGGTGTCGGGCTTGGGCCACGACACGCGATAATAGAGGCACGACTGGCGGAATTCCAGTTTAATTGCCATAAAATGCCAAAATATGTAATTTGGTCGTTTCGAAGTGTTGGTTATGGTTCCTTGGTTCGTATTTGATGTTCAAAACATATATCAGGAGATCAGGTACCGGCTCCGTACCACGGCATCGGGCTTGGGCCACGACACATGATAATACAGGCACGACTGGCGGAGTTCCAGTTATTTTGGCATAATTTCCAAACTGTAATTTTGTCATTTTGAAGCATTGGTTATGGTTCTTTTGGTCGTATTTGATGTCCTGGACAAATATCAGGCCATTCGGTACCGTCTTTGTACCATGGCGTCGGGCTTGGGCCATGGCAGGCGATAATACAGGCACGACTAGCGAAATTCCAGTTTAATTTCCATAAAATACCAAAAAATTTAATTTGGTCATTTCAAAGTGTTGTTTATCGTTCCTTTTGTCGTATTCAATGTCCCGGACAAATATCAGATGATCCGGTACCGGCTCCGTACCACGGCGTTGGGGTTAGGCCATGGAAGGCAATAATACAGGCACGACTTGCGAAATTCCAGTTTAATTGCCATAAAATGCCAAAAATATAATTTGGTCATTTCGAAGCATTGTTTATGGTTCCTTGGGTCGTATTTGATATCCCGGACAAATATCAGACGATTGGGAACCGGCTCTATACCACGGCGTCGGGCTTAGGCCATGGCAGGCGATAATAGAGGCACGACTAGCGAAAATCCATATTAATTGCCATAAAATGTAATTTGTTCATTTCAAAGCGTTGGTTATGGTTACTTGGTGGTATTTGATGTCCCGGAAAAATATGAGGCAATCTGGTACTGGCTCCATACCACGGTGTCGGGCTTGGGCCATGGCAGGCGATAATACAGGCACGACTGGCGGAATTCCGGTTTAATTGTCATAAAATGCAAAAAAAATGTATTTTGGTTATTTCGAAGCATTGGTTATGGTTCCTTGGATCGTATTTGATTTCCCAAAAAAATATCAGGTGATCCGGTACCGGCTCCGTACCACAGCATCCGACTTGGGCTACGGCATGCGATAATAGAGGTACGACTAGCGGAATCCCAGTTTAATTGCCTACAAATTTAATTTTGTCATTTCGAAGCATAGGTTATGGTTCCTTCGGTCGTATTTGATGTCCCGGAAAAATATCAAGGGATCCGGTACCGACTCTGTACCACGGCGTCGGGCTTGGGCCACGGCAGGCAATAATAGAGGCACGATTGGCGAAATTCTAGTTTAATTGCCATAAAATGCCACAAAATGTAATTTGGTTATTTCGAAGAGTTGGTTATGGTTCTTTGGATCGTATTTGATTTCCAGCACAAATATCAGGAAATCCAGTACCGGCTCCGTACCGCGGCGTGGGGCTTAGGCCACGGTAGGCGATAATAGAGGCACGACTGGCGGAATTCCAGTTTAATTGCCATAAAATGTAATTTGGTCATTTTGAAGCATTGGTTGTGATTTCTTGGATCCTATTTGATGTCCCGAACAAATATTAGATGATCCAGTTCCGTTTCCGGCTCCGTACTACGGCGTCGGGCTTAGGCCATGGAAGGCGATAATACACGAACGACTAGCGGAATTCCAGTTTATTTGCCATAAAATCCCAAAAATGTAATTTGGTCATTTTGAAGCATTGGTTATGGTTCCTTGGATCTTATTTGATGTCCCGGAAAAATATCAGGCGATCCGGTACCTACTCTGTACCACGGCGTCGGGCTTGGGCCACGGCAGGCAATAATAGAGGCACGATTGGCGAATTTCTAGTTTAATTGCCATAAAATGCCACAAAATGTAATTTGGTTATTTCGAAGCGTTGGTTATGGTTCTTTGGATCGTATTTGATTTCCAGCACAAATATCAGGCAATCCAGTACCGGCTCCGTACCACGGTGTGGGGCTTGGGCCACGGTAGGCGATAATAGAGGCATGACTGGCGGAATTCCAGTTTAATTGCCATAAAATGTAATTTGGTCATTTCGAAGCATTGGTTATGATTTCTTGGATCGTATTTGATGTCCCGAACAAATATTAGATGATCCAGTTCCGTTTCCGGCTCCGTACTACGGCGTCGGGCTTAGGCCATGGAAGGCGATAATACACGAACGACTAGCAGAATTCCAGTTTAATTGCCATAAAATGCCAAAAATGTAATTTTGTCATTTTGAAGCATTGTTTATGGTTCCTTGTATCTTATTTGATTTCCCGGATAAATATCAGGCGATCCGGTGCCGGCACCATACCACGACGTTGGGCTTGAGCCACTACAGGCGATAATAGAGGCACGACTAGCGGAATTCCAGTTTAATGTCCATAAAATGCCACAAAATGTAATTTGGTTATTTCGAAGCATTGGTTATGGTTCCTTGGATCGTATTTGATGTCCCGGACTAAAATATGGTGATCCGCTGCTGGCTCCGTACCATGGCGTCGGGGTTGGGCCACGACAGGCGATAATAGAGGCACGACTGGCGAAATTCCAGTTTAATTGCAATAAAATATAATTTGGTCATTTCGAAGCGTTGGTTATGGTTCCTTGGTTGTATTTGATGTCCCAGACAACTATGAGGCGATCTTGTACTGGCTCCGTACCACGGCGTCGGTCTTGAGCCATGGTAGGCGATAATACAGGCACGACTGGCAGAATTCCAGTTTAATTGCCATAAAATGCCAAAAATGTAATTTGGTTATTTTGAAGTGTATGTTATAGTTTCTTGGATCGTATTTGATGTCCCGAATATATATCAGGATATCAGGTACCAGCTCTGAACCTCGGCATCGGGCTTGGGCCACGGCAGGCGATAATACAGGCACGACTGGCGGAATTCCAGTTTAAGTGGCATAATTTTAAAAACTGTAATTTGGTCATTTTCAAGCGGCTTATGGTTCCTTGGGTCGTATTTGATGTCCCGGAAAAATATCATAAAATTTGGTACCGTCTTTGTACCGCGGCCTCGGGTTTGGGCCATGGCAGGCGATAATACAGGCACGGCAAGCGGAATTCCAGTTTAATTGCCATAAAATGCCAAAAAATCAATTCTGGTCATTTTGAAGCAGTTGTTATGGTTCCTTGGATCGTATTTTTTGTCCCAGAAAAATATCAGGCGATCCTGTGCCGGCTCCGTACCACAACGTCGGGCTTGGGCCACGGCAGGCGATAATAGAGCCACGACTGGCGGAATTCCAGTTTAATTGCCAAAAAATGTAATTTTTTAATTGCGAAGCGTTGGTTATCGTTCCTTGGATCGTATTTGATGTCCCGAACAAATACCAGGAGATCCGGTACCGGCTCCGTACCATGTCATCGGACTTGGGCCACAGCAGGCAAATATAGAGGCACGACTAGCGGAATTCCAGTTTAATGGCCATAAAATGCCAAAAAATGTAATTGTCATTTCAAAGCGTTGGTTATGGTTCCTTGGGTTGTATTTGATTTCCAAGATAAATATCAGGCAATCCAGTACCGGCTCCGTACCACGGTGTCGTACTTGGGCCACGACACACGATAATAGAGGCACGACTGGCGGAATTCCAGTTTAATTGCCATAAAATGCCAAAATATGTAATTTGGTCATTTTGAAGTGTTGGTTATGGTTCCTTGGTTCGTATTTGATGTTCAAAAGATATATCAGGAGATTAGGTACCGGCTCCGTACCACGGTGTCGTACTTGGGCCACGACACACGATAATAGAGGCACGACTGGCGGAATTCCAGTTTAATTGCCATAAAATGCCAAAATATGTAATTTGGTCATTTTGAAGTGTTGGTTATGGTTCCTTGGTTCGTATTTGATGTTCAAAAGATATATCAGGAGATCAGGTACCGGCTCCGTACCACGGCATCGGGCTTGGGCCACGGCACATGATAATACAGGCACGACTGGCGGAGTTCTTGTTATTTTGGCATAATTTCCAAAACTGCAATATGGTCATTTTGAAGCATTGGTTATGGTTATTTTGGTCGTATTTGATGTCTTGGACAAATATCAGGCCATTCGGTACCGACTTTGTACCACGGCGTCGGGCTTGGGCCATGGCAGGCGATAATACAGGCACGACTGGCGGAATTCCAGTTTAATTTCCATAAAATGCCAAAAATGTAATTTGGCCATTTCAAAGTGTTGTTTATCGTTCCTTGGGTCGTATTTAATGTCCCGGACAAATATCAGACGATCCGGTACCGGCTCCGTACCACGGCGTCGGGCTTAGGCCATGGAAGGCGATAATACAGGCACGACTTGCGGAATTCCAGTTTAATTGCCATAAAATGTAATTTGGTCATTTTAAAGCGTTGTTTATGGTTCCTTGGGTCATATTTGATATCCCAGAAAAATATCAGACGATTGGGAACCGGCTCTGTACCACGGCGTCGGGCTTGGGCCATGGCAGGAGATAATAGAGGCACGACTAGCGAAAATCCATATTAATTGCCATAAAATGTAATTTGGTCATTTCGAAGCATTGGTTATGGTTACTTGGTCGTATTTGATGTCCCGGACAAATATGATGTAATCTGGTACTGGCTCCATACCACGACGTCGGGCTTGGGCCATGGCAGGCGATAATACAGGCATGACTGGTGGAATTCCAGTTTAATTGCCATAAAATGCGAAAAAATGTATTTGGTTATTTCGAAGCATTCGTTATGGTTCCTTGGATCGTATTTGATTTTCCGAAAAAATATCAGGCGATCCGGTACCAGCTCCGTACCACGACATCGGACTTGGGCTACGGAAGGCGATAATAGAGGTATGACTAGCGGAATCCCAGTTTAATTGCCTAAAAATTTAAGTTTGTCATTTTGAAGCATAGGTTATGGTTCCTTCGGTCGTATTTGATGTCCCGGAAAAATATCAGGCGATCCGGTACCGACTCTGTACCACGGCGTCGGGCTTGGGCCACGGCAGGCAATAATAGAGGCACGATTGGCGGAATTCTAGTTTAATTGCCATAAAATGCCACAAAATGTAATTTTGTTATTTCGAAGCGTTGGATATGGTTCTTTGGATCATATTTGATTTCCAGCACAATTATCAGGCAATCCGGTACCAGCTCCGTACCACGGCGTGGGGCTTGGGCCACGGTAGGCGATAATAGAGGCACGACTGGCGGAATTCCAGTTTAATTGCCATAAAATATAATTTTGTCATTTCGAAGCGTTGGTTATGATTTCTTGGATCGTATTTGATGTCTCGAACAAATATTAGATGATCCGATTCCGTTTCCGGCTCCGTACTACAGCGTTGGGCTTAGGCCATGGAAGGTGATAATACACGAACGACTAGCGGAATTCCAGTTTAATTGCCATAAAATGCCAAAAGATGTAATTTGGTCATTTTGAAGCGTTGGTTATGGTTCCTTGGATTTTATTTGATGTCTCGGAAAAAGATCAGGCGATCCGGTGCCGGCTTCATACCACAGCGTCGGACTTGGGCCACGGTAGGCGATAATAGAGGCACGACTAGCAAAATTCTAGTTTAATTGCCATAAAATATAATTTGGTCATTTCGAAGCGTTGGTTATGGTTCCTTGGTCGTATTTGATGTCCCGGACAAATATAAGGTGATCTGGTACCGACTCCGTACCACGGCGTGGGGCTTGGACCACGGTAGGCGATAATAGAGGCACGACTAGTAAAATTCTAGTTTAATTGCCATAAAATATAATTTGGTCATTTCGAAGCGTTGGTTATGGTTCCTTGGTCGTATTTGATGTCCCGGACAAATATAAGGTGATCTGGTACCGACTCCGCACCACGGCGTCGGGCTTGGACCACGACAGGCAATAATAAAGGCACGATTGGAGGAATTCTAGTTTAATTGCCATAAAATGCCACAAAATGTAATTTGGTTATTTCGAAGCTTTGGTTATGGTTCCTAGGATCGTATTTGATTTCCAGCATAAATATCAGGCGATCCAGTACCAGCTCCGTACCACGGCATGGGGCTTGGTCCACGGTAGGCGATAATAGAGGCACGACTGGCGGGATTCCAATTTAATTGCCATAAAATGTAATTTGGTCATTTCGAAGTGTTGGTTATGATTTCTTTAATCGTATTTGATGTACCAAACAAATATTAGGCGAACCGGTTCCGTTTCTGGCTCCGTACTACGGCATCGGGCTTAGGCAATGGAAGGCGATATTACACGAACGACTGGTGGAATTCCAGTTTAATTGCCATATAAAGCTAAAAAATATAATTTTATCATTTCGAAGCGTTGGTTATGGTTCCTCATATTGTATTTGATGCCCCGAACAAATATCAGTTGAACCGGTACCGGCTACGTACCACGGCATCGAACTTGGGCCACGATAGGCGATAATAGAGGCACGACTAGAGAAATTCCAGTTTAATTTCCATAAAATATAATTTGGTCATTTTGAAGCATTGGTTATGGTTCCTTGGTCGTATTTGAAGTCCCGGAAAAATATGAGGTGATCTGGTACTGGCTTCGTACCATGGCAGGCAATAATACACGCACGACTGGCGGAAGCCCACTTTATTTGCCATAAAACGCCAAAACATGTACTTGGGTTATTTCGAAATGTTGGTTATGGTTCCTTGGATCGTATTTGATTTCCCGAATAAATATCAGGCTTCGTACCACGGCATCGGACTTGGGCCACGGTAGGTGATAATAGAGGTACAACTAGCGGAATCCTAGTTTAATGCCATAAAATGCCAAAAAATATAATTATGTCATTTCGAAGCGTTGATTATGGTTCCTTTGGTCGTATTTGATGTCCCGAACAAATATGAGGCGATCTGGTACTGGCTCCGTACCATGGCGTCAGGCTTGGGCCATGGCAGGCGATAATACATGCACGACTGGCGGAATCCCACTTTAATTGCCATGAAATGCCAAAAAATATATTTGGGTTATTTCGAAGCGTTGGTTATGGTTCCTTGGATCGTATTTGATTTCCCGAACAAATATCAGGCTATCCGGTACCGGCTCCGTACCACGGCATCAGACTTGGGCCACGGCAGGTGATAATATAGGTACGACTAGCGGAATCCCAGTTTAATTGCCATAAAATGACAAAAAAATTAATTTGGTCATTTCGAAGCATTGGTTATGGTTCCTTCGGTCGTATTTGATGTCCCAGAAAAATATCAGGCGATCCGGTACCGGCTTCGTACCGCGGCCTTGGAATTAGGCCACGACAGGCGATAATAGAGGCACGACTGGTGGAATTTCAGTTTAATTGCTATAAAATGCCACAAAATGTAATTTGGTTATTTCGGAGCATTGGTTATGGTTACTTGGGTCGCATTTGATGTCCCGGACAAATATCAGGCGATCCGGTAGTGGTTCCGTACCACGACGTCGGGCTTGGGCCACGGCAGGCGATAATAGAGGCACGACTGGCAAAATTCCAGTTTAATTCCCATATAATGTAATTTTGTCATTTCGAAGTGTTGATTGTGGTTCCTTGGATCGTGTTTGATGTCCTGAACAAATATCAGGTGATCCGGTTCCGGCTCCGTACCACGGCGTCGGGCTTGGGCCATGGAAGGCGATAATACACGCACGACTGGCGGAATTCCAGTTTAATTTCGATAAAATGCCAAAAAATGTAATTTGGTTATTTCAAAGTGTTGGTTATGGTTCTTTGGATTGTATTGGATGTCCCGGATAAATATCAGGCAATTTGGTGCCATCTCTGTACCACAGCGTCGGGCTTGGGCCACGGCAGGCGACAGTAGAGCCACGACTGGCGGAATTCCAATTTAATTCCCATAAAATATAATTTTGTCCTTTTGAAGCATTGGTTATGGTTCCTTGGTCGTATTTGATATCCCAGAAAAATATCAGGCGATCTGGTTCGGCTTCGTACCACGGCGTCGGGCTTGGGCCATGGCAGGCGATAATACAGGCACTACATGCGGAATTCCAGTTTAATTTCCATAAAATGACAAAAAATGTATATAGGTTATTTCGAAGCGTTGGTTATGGTTTGTTGGATCATATTTGATATCCCGAATAAATATCAGGCTATCCGGTACCGGCTTCGTACCACGGCATCGGACTTGGGCCACGGCAGGTGATAATATAGGTACGACTAGCGGAATCCCAGTTTAATTGCCATAAAATGACAAAAAAATTAATTTGGACATTTCAAAGCATTGTTTATGGTTCCTTCCGTCGTATTTGATGCCCCGGACAAATATTGGGCCACATCAGCCGATAATAGAGGCACGACCGGCAGAATTCCAGTTTAATTGCCATAAAATGCCACAAAATGTAATTTGGTTATTTCAAAGCGTTGGTTATGATTCATTGGATCATATTTGATGTCCCGAACAAATATCAGGTTATCCGGTTCCGGTTCTGGCTCCGTACTACGGCGTCAGGCTTAGGCCATGGAAGGCGATAATACACGACGACTAGCGGAATTCCTGTTTAATTGCCACAAAATGCCAAACTATGTAATTTGGTCATTTCGAAGCATTGGTTATGGTTCCTTGGATCGTATTTGATGTCCCAGAAAAAAATCAGGCGATCCGATGCCGGCTCCGTACCACAGTGTCGGTCTTCGGCCACGACATGCGACAATAGAGCCACCACTGGCGGATTTCTAGTTTAATTGCCATAAAAAGCTAAAATATTTAATTTGGTCATTTCAAAGCGTTGCTTATGGTTCCTTGGATCGTATTTGATGCCCCGAAAAAATATTAGGTGATCCGGTACCGGCTCCGTACCACGGCATCGAACTTGGGCCGCGGTAGGCGATAATAAAGGCACGACTAGCGGAATTCAAGTTTAATTGCCATAGAATATAATTTGGTCATTTCGAAGCATTGGTTATGTTTCCTTCGTCGTATTGGATGTCCCGGACAAATATGAGGCGATCCTGTACTGGCTCTGTACCACGGCGTTGGGCTTGGGCCATGGTAGGCGATAATACAGGTACGATTGGCGGTATTCTTGTTTAATTGCCATAAAATGCCAAAAATATGTAATTTGGTCATTTCGAAGCGTTGATTATGGTTCCTTGGATCGTATTTGATATCCCGGACAAATGTCAGGAAATTTGGTACTGGCTCCATACCACAGCGTCGGGCATGGGCCACGACAGGCGATAATAGAGGCACGACTGGCGGAATTCCAGTTTAATTGCCATAAAATTCTAATTTTGTCATTTCGAAGCGTTGGTTATGGTTCCTTGGTCGTATTTGATGTCCCGGAAAAATATGAGGCAATCTGGTACTGACTTCGTACCACAGCGTCGGGCTTGGGCCATGGCAGGCGATAATACAGGTACGACTGGCGGTATTCCTGTTTAATTGCCATAAAATGCCAAAAATATGTAATTTGGTCATTTTGAAGCGTTGATTATGGTTCCTTGGATTGTATTTGATGTCCCGGATAAATATCAGGCAATTTGGTACCGACTCCGCACCACAGCGTCGGGCTTGGGCCACTACAGGCGATAATAGAGGCACGACTGGCGGAATTCCAGTTTAATGTCCATAAAATGCCACAAAATGTAATTTTGTTATTTCGAAGCATTGGTTATGGTTTCTTGGATCGTATTTGATATCCCGAAAAAATATCAGGCGATCCGGTACCGGCTCCGTACCACGGCGTCGGGCATGGGCCACGACAGGCGATAATAGAGGCATGACTGGTGGAATTCCAGTTTAATTGCCATAAAATGTAATTTGGTCATTTTGAAGCGTTGGTTATGGTTCCTTGGATCGTATTTGATGTCCCGGACAAATATCAGGCGATCCGGTGCCGGCTCCGTACCACAGCGTCGGGCTAGGGCCACGATAGGGACAATAGAGCCACGACTAGCGGAATTCCAGTTTAATTGCCATAAAAAGCTAAAAATGTAATTTGGTCATTTCGAAGCGTTGGTTATGGTTCCTTGGATCGTATTTGATTCTCCGAACAAATATCAGGTCATCCGATACCGGCTCCGTACCACGGCATCAGACTTGGGGCACGGTAGGCGATAATAGAGCCATGACTAGCGGAATTCCAGTTTAATTGCCATAAAATATAATTTGGTCATTTCAAAGTGTTGGTTATGGTTCCTTGGTCGTATTTGATGTCCCGAACAAATATGAGGCGATCTGGTACTGGCTCCGCACCATGGCGTCGGGCTTGGGCCATGGCAGGCGATAATACATGCACGACTGGCGGAATTCCACTTTAATTTCCATAAAATGCCAAAAAATTTATTTTGGTTATTTCGAAGCATTGGTTATGGTTCCTTGGATCGTATTTGATTTCCCGAAAATATCAGGCGATCCGGTACCGACTCCGTACCACGGCATCTGACTTGGGCCACGACAGGTGATAATAGAGGTACGACTAGCAGAATCTTAGTTTAATAGCAATAAAATGCCAAAAATGTAATATTGTCATTTTGAAGCATTGGTTATGGTTCCTTCGGTCGTATTTGATATCCCGGACAAATATCACGCGATCCGGTATCGGCTCCGTGCCGCGGCGTTGGGCTTGGGCCACGACAGGCGATAATAGAGGCACGACTGGCGAAATTCCAGTGTAATTACCATAAAATGCCACAAAATGTAATTTGGTTATTTCAGAGCGTTGGTTATGGTTCCCTTGGATCGTATTTAATGTCCCGAACAATAATCAGGCGATCCGGTACCGGCTCCGTACCACGGCGTCGGGCTTGGGCCACGACATGCGATAATAGAGGCACGACTAGCGGAATTCCAGTTTAATTGCCATAAAATGTAATTTTGTCATTTCGAAGCATTGGTTGTGGTTCCTTGGATTGTATTTGATGTCCCGAATAAATATCAGGTGATCCGGTTCCGGATCCATTCCACGGCGTCGGGCTTGGGCCATGGAAGGCGATAATGCACGCACGACTAGCGAAATTCCAATTTAATTTCTATAAAATGCCAAAAGATGTAATTTGGTCATTTCAAAGCGTTAGTTATGGTTCTTTGGATCGTATTTTATTTCCCAGAAAAATATCAGGCGATTTGGTGTTGCCTCCGTACCACAGCGTCGGGCTTGGGCCACGAGAGGCGACAATAGAGCCATGACTGGCGTAATTCTAGTTTAATTTCCATAAAATATAATTTTGTCCTTCCGAAGCGTTGGTTATGGTTCCTTGGTCGTATTTGATGTCCTAGACAAATATCAGGCGATCCGGTACTGGCTTCGTACCACGGCATCGGGCTTGGGCCATGGTAGGCGATAATACAGGCACGACATGCGAAATTCCATTTTAATTGCCATAAAATGCCAAAAAATGTATTTTGGTTATTTCGAAGCGTTGGTTATGGTTCCTTGGATCGTATTTGATTTCTCAAACAAATATCAGGTGATCCGGTACCGGCTCTGTATCACGACATCGGACTTGGGCCACGACAGGCGATAATAGAGGTACGACTAGCGGAATCCCAGTTTAATTGCCATAAAATACCAAACAATGTAATTTTGTCATTTCCAAGCGTTGGTTATGGTTCCTTCGGTCGTATTTGATATCCCGGAAAAATATCAAGCGATCCGATACAGGCACCATACCACGACGTCGAGTTTGGGCCACGGCAGGCGATAATAGAGGCACGACTGGCGGAATTCCAGTTCAATGGCCATAAAATGCCAAAGCATTGGTTATGGCTCCTTGGATCGTATTTGATATCCCGAAAAAATATCAGACGATCTGGTACCAACTCCGTACCACAGCGTCGAGCCTGGGCCACGATAGGCGATAATAGAGGCACGATTGGCAGAATTCCAGTTTAATTGCCATAAAATGTAATTTGGTCAATTCGAAGCATTGGTTATGGTTCCTTGGTCGTATTTGATGCCCCAGACAAATATCATGTGATCCGGTACCGGCTCCGTACCACGGCGTCGGGCTTGGGCCATGGCAGGCGATAATACAGGCACGACTGGTGGAATTCCAGTTTAATTGCCATAAAATGCCAAAGCATTGGTTATGGTTCCTTGGATCGTATTTGATTTCCCGAACAAATATCAGGCTATCCGGTACCGGCTCCGTACAACGGCATCAGACTTGGGCCACGTCAGGTGATAATATAGGTACGATTAGCAGAATCCCAGTTTAATTGCCATAAAATGCCAAAAAATGTAATTTGCTCATTTCGAAGCATTGGTTATGGTTCCTTCGGTTGTATTTGATGTCCTGGACTAATATCAGGCGATCTGGTACCGGCTCTGTACCACTGCATCGGGCTTGGGCCACGGCAGGCGATAATAGAGGTACGACTAGCGGAATCCCAGTTTAATTGTCATAAAATACCAAACAGTGTAATTTTGTCATTTCCAAGCGTTGGTTATGGTTCCTTCGGTCGTATTTGATATCCCGGAAAAATATCAAGCGATCCGGTACTGGCACCATACCACGACATCGGGCTTGGGCCAGGGCAGGCGATAATAGAGGCACGCCTGGCGGAATTCCAGTTTAATGGCCATAAAATGCCAAAGCATTGGTTATGGCTCCTTGGATAATATTTTATATCCTGAACAAATATCAGGCGATCTGGTACCGGCTCCGTACCATGGCGTCGAGCCTGGGCTACGACAGGCGATAATAGAGGCACGATTGGCGGAATTCCAGTTTAATTGCCATAAAATGTAATTTGGTCAATTCGAAGCGTTGGTTATGGTTCCTTGGTCGTATTTGATGTCCCGGACAAATATCAGGTGATCCGGTACCGTCTCCGTACCACGGCGTCAGGCTTGGGCCATGGCAGGCGATAATACAGGCACGACTGGTGGAATTCCAGTTTAATTGCCATAAAATGCCAAAAAATGTATTTTGGTTATTTCGAAGCGTTGGTTATTGTTCCTTGGATCGTATTTGATTTCTCGAACAAATATCAGACTATCCGGTACCGGCTCCGTACCACGGCATCGGACTTGGGCCACGTCAGGTGATAATATAGGTACGACTAGCGGAATCCCAGTTTAATTGCCATAAAAGGCCAAAAAATGTAATTTGCTCATTTGGAAGTGTTGGTTATGGTTCCTTCGGTTGTATTTGATGTCCCAAACTAATATGAGGCGGTCCGGTACCGGCTCTGTACCACTGCATCGGGCTTGGGCCACGGCAGGCGATAATAGAGGCACGACTGGCGGAATTCCAGTTTATTTGCCATAAAATGCCACAAAATGTAATTTGGTTATTTGAAATCATTGGTTATGATTCCTTGGATTGTATTTGATGTCCCGAATGAATATCGGGCGATCCGGTTCCAGTTCCGGCTCCGTACTACGGCGTCGGGCTTGGGCCATGGAAGGAGATAATACACGAACGACTGGCGGAATCCCAGTTTAATTGCCAAAAAATGTAATTTTGTCATTTTGATGCTTAGGTTATGGTTCCTTCGGTCGTAATTGATGTCTTGGAAAAATATGAGGCGATCCGGTTCTGACTCAGTACCACGGAGTCGGGCTTGGGCCATGGCAGGCAATAATAGAGGCACGATTGGCGGGATTCTAGTTTAATTGCCATAAAATGCCAATAAATGTAATTTGGTTATTTTGAAGAATTGGTTATGGTTCCTTGGATCGTATTTGATGTCCAGGACAAAGATCAGGCGATCCAGTACCGGCTCCATACCACGGCGTGGGGCTTCGGCCACGGTAGGCGATAGTAGAGGCACGACTAGCGGAATTCCAGTTTAATTGCCATAAAATGCAATTTGGTCATTTCAAAGCGTTGGTTATGATTCCTTGGATCGTATTTGATGTCCAGAACAAGTATTAGGAGATCCGGTTTCGGTTCCGGCTCCTTACTACGGCGTTAGGCTTAGGTCATGGAAGGCGATAATACACGAACGACTGGCGGAATTCCAGTTTTATCAGGCGATCCGGTGCTAGCTCCATACCACAGCGTCGGGCTTGGGCCACGACAGGGACAATAGAGCCACGACTAGCGGAATTCCAGTTTAATATCCATAAAAACCTAAAAAATGTAATTTGGTCATTTCGAAGCGTTGGTTATGGTTCCTTGGATCGTATTTGATTCCCCGAACAAATATCAGGTGATCCGATACCGGCTCCGTACCACGGCATCGGACTTGGGGCACGGTAGGCGATAATAGAGCCATGACTAGCGGAATTCCAGTTTAATTGCGGTAAAATATAATTTGGTCATTTCGAAGCGTTGGTTATGTTTCCTTTGTCGTATTGGATGTCCCGGATAAATATGAGGCGATCTGGTACTGGCTCCATACCACAGCGTTGGTCTTGGGCCATGGCAGGCGATAATAGAGGTACGACTGGCGGTATTCCTGTTTAATTGCCATAAAATGCCAAAAATATATAATTTGGTCATTTCGAAGCATTGGTTATGGTTCCTTGAATCGTATTTGATGTCCCGAACAAATATAAGGTGATCCGGTACCGGATCCATAGCACAGCGTCAGGCTTGGGCCACGACAGGCAATAATAGAGGCACGACTGGCGGAATTCCAGTTTAATTGCAAAAAAAATGTAATTTTGTCATTTGGAAGTTTGTTATGGTTCCTAGGATCCTATTTGATGTCCCGAACAAACATCAGGCGATCCGGCTCCGTACCACGGCGTTGGGCTTGGGCCATGGAAGGCGATAATACACGGACGACTGGCGGAATTCCAGTTTAATTGCCATAAAATGCCATAAATGTAATTTGGTCATTTCAAAGCGTTGGTTATGGTTCTTTGGATCGTATTTAATGTCCCGGACAAATATCAAGCAATCCGGTGCCGGCTCCATACCACAGCGTTGGGCTTGGTCCACGACAGGCGACAATAGAGCCACGATTGGCGAAATTCCAGTTTAATTGCCATAAAATTCTAGAAAATGTAATTTGGCCATTTTAAAGAATTTCTTGTGGTTCCTTGGATCGTATTTGATGCCCAAAAAAATATCAGGCGATCTTGTACTGGCTCCGTACCACGACATCAGGCTTGGGCCATGGCCGGCAATAATATAGGCATGACTGGCGGAATTCCAGTTTAATTGCCATAAAATGCCAAAAAATGTAATTTGATCAATTTGAAGCGTTGTTTATGGTTCCTTGGGTCGTAGTTAATGTCCCGGAAAAATACCAGACAACCCGTTACCGTCTCCGTACCACGGCGCCGGGCTTGGGCATTGGAAGGCGATAATACAGGCACGACTGGTGGAATTCCAGCTTAGTTGCCATAAAATGCCAAAAAGGTAATTTTGTTCATTTCGAAGTGTTGGTTATGGTTCCTTAGTTTGTATTTGATGTCCTGAACAAATATCAGGCGATTCTGTACCGGATCCATACCACGACGTCGGGCTTGGGCCACGACAGGCGATAATAGAGGCACGACTAGTGGAATTCCTGTTTCATTGCCATAAAATGTAATTTGGTCATTTCAAAGCGTTGGTTATGGTTCCTTGGTCGTATTTTTGGAACCGGATCTGTACCACGGCGTCGGGCTTGGGCCATCACAGACGATAATACAGGCACGACTGGCGGAATTCCAGTTTAATTGCCATAAAATGCCAAAAAAATGTAATTTTGTCACTTTGAAGTGTTGTTTATAGTTCCTTGGGTCGTATTTGATGTCCCGGACAAATATCAGGTGAACCGATACCGGCTCTGTACCACGGCGTCGGGCTTGGGCTATGGCAAGCGATTATAAAGGCACGACTAATGGAATTCCAGTTTAATTGCCATAAAATGCCAAAAATGTAATTTGGTCATTTCGAAGCGTTGGTTATGATTCCTTGGGTCGTATTTGATGTCATGGAAAAATATCAGGCAATCCGGTACCGGCATCAGACCACGGCGACGGGCTTGGGCCACGGCAGGTGATAATAGAGGCACGACTGGCGGAATTCTAGTTTAATTACCATAAAATGCCAAAATATGTAATTTGGTCATTTCGAAGCGTTGGTTATGGTTCCTTGGATCGTATTCGATGTCCCTGAAAATATCAGGCGATCGAGTACCGCCTCCGTACCACGACGTCGGGCTTGCGCCAAAGAAGGCGATAATAGTGGAACAACTGGCGGAATTCCTGTTTAATTGACACAAAATGTAATTTGGTTATTTCAAAGTGTTGGTTATGGTTTCTTGGATCATATTTGATGTCCCGGAAAAATATCAGGCGATCCGGTACTGACTCTGTACCACGGCGTCGGGCTTGGGCCACAACATGCGATAATAGAGGCACGACTAGCGCAATTCCAGTTTAATTGCCATAAAATGTAATTTGGTCATTTCGAAGCGTTGGTTATGGTTACTTGGTCGTATTTAATGTACCGGACAAATATCAGGTGATCTGGTGCCGGCTCCGTACCACGGCGTCGGGCTTGTGTCTTGGTAGGCGATAATACAGGCACGACTAGCGGAATTTCAGTTTAATTGCCATAAAATGCCAAAATGTAATTTGGTCATTTCGAAGCATTAGTTATGGTTCCTTAGGTCGTAATTAATGTCCCAGAAAAATATCAGACGATCCGGTATCAGATCCGTACCACGCCGTCGGACTTGGGCCATTGAAGGCGATAATATAGGCACGATTGGCGGAATTCCAGTTTAATTGCCATAAAATGCCAAAAACGTTAATTTGGTCATTTCGAAGCATTGGTTGTGGTTCATTGGATCGTATTTGATGTCCCAAAAAAATATCGGGCGATCCGGTATCGGCTTCGTACCACGGAATTGGGCTTGGGCCATGGCAAGCGATAATAGAGGCACGACTGGCAAAATTCCAGTTTAATTGCCATAAAATGCCAAAAAGGTAATTTGGTCATTTCGAAGCATTGGTTATGGTTCCTTGGGTCATATTTGATGTCCCGAAAAAATATCAGGCGATCCGGTACCGGCTTCGTACCACGGAATTGGGCTTGGGCCATGGCAAGCGATAATAGAGGCACGACTGGCAAAATTCCCGTTTAATTGCCATAAAATGCCAAAAAGGTAATTTGGTCATTTCGAAGCATTGGTTATGGTTCCTTGGGTCATATTTGATGTCCCGAAAAAATATCAGGCGATCCGGTACCGGCTTCGTACCACGGCGTCGGGCTTCGGCCACGGTAGGCGATAATAGAGGCATGATTGGCGGAATTCCAGTTTAATTGCCATAAAATGCCAAAATATGTAATTTGATCATTTGAAGCGTTGTTTATGGTTCCTTGGATCGCATTTGATGTCCCGGACAAATATCAGGCTATCCAGCTCCGTAGCACGACGTCGGGCTTGGGCCACATCAGGCGATAATACAGGCACAACTGGTGAAATTTTAGTTTAATTGCCATAAAATGTAATTTTGTCATTTCGAAGCATTTGTTATGGTTCCTTGAGTCGTATTTGATGTTTCGGACAAATATCAGGCGATCCGGCTGATGCGTGGCTAGAATCCATAGTTTTAAGCATCATATACCTTACATTTTATGTGCTTTTGTGATAAAAATACACGTTATATGTGCATAATGGAGTCTATTTCATGTGTAGGTGAATTGGAGATGGAAGCCGAGCTAAATGGATGCATAAACGTCAAAAAAATACGCTTAAGAGTCGAAAAGGAGTGACCCGGGGTATAGCTGTGCGTTTTGGCCTTAAAGTCAGGCCAACCCTGGCTGTAGTGGGGCGTTAGAGCCCAAACGCCAGGCCTAGCCTGGCTATAATGGGGCGTTTGGGGCTTAATGGCTAGGTCCCCGGTCCGGTCAATTCCGAGTTTTGAAGGTTTTTAGTGTTTCCCGGTTTGAATAGAAGTCTCCTACACGTTTAGGGTTTGTCCCAAACTTATAAATAGACCCGAAAAACACAACCTTTAGGGGATTATTCAAAATTTGAACGAGGAGATTCACGCGGAGGAACATACACCACGCTTGAAGGAGGCTTCTACCTAGTTTTTCTTCTCCTCTCTTTCTTTAATTTCATAGTTTATTAGTTCTAGAGTTTTTGGTGCTACATGAGTGTTGTAGTTTGAAGCTTGAATTGTTCTTATTATTTTATCATATTGGCTTATTTATTCAATCTTGCGCTTAATTATTTGACTGCTTGATCACCAATTGAATACTATCTACGAATAGAGGATTGAACTTGGGGGAGGGAATTCTAGATTGCATATAAGATTGGGTAGAGCAAGATCTTAACCCTTCAGGGGAGCGGATTTGCGGTTAGGATAGGAATATACCTAATCGCCTTGCTTGGTTATTATACGGGAATTATTAATGCGTTCTTGTTAATCCTAATTTCATAGGAATATAGGATTTAGGTTAGCTTGAATAGGCGAGTTATACTTCAGGAGAAGGCTACGAGCAATATTAACCTCGTCAATCAATAAACCAGATAAATTAATTAGACGATTTAAGTGAAAAACTCAACAGGATTGTTTGCTAACCCATAACACTATAATATCGGCTCTTATTGAATTCGTGTCTAATTTCGCCAATTTGTTTCCCTAATTTCATAGTTTATTATTCTAGATTAATTTTAGTTAAATATTCATACTTTAGTATCCGCTTGAATTGATTACTTGTTTGGGTTTAATTTAGTTGATAGTTAATCACAAGGCCCTGTAGGTACGATATCTGGACTTACAATACTGTATTACTTGTCGACCACGTATACTTGCGTGTGCATTTGGACCCAACACCGGTACCGGCTTCGTGCCACGGCGTCGGGCTTGGGTGACGACAGGCGATTATAGAGGCACGACTAGCGGAATTCTAGTTTAATTGCTATAAAATGCCAAAATATGTAATTTTGTCATTTCGAAGCATTGGTTAAGGTTCCTTGGATTGTATTTGATGTCCTGGAAAAATATCAGGCGATCCAGTACCCGCTCCATAACACGGCGTCATTCTTGGGCCACAGCAGGCGATAATAGAGGCACGATTGGCGGAATTCCAGTTTAATTGCCATAAAATGCCAAAAAATGTAATTTGGTGATTTCGAAGCATTAGTTATAGTTCCATGGATTGTATTTGATGTCCCGAACAAATATCAGGCGATCCGGTACCGGCTCCATACCACGGCGTCAGGCTTGGGCCACGACTGGTGGAATTCCAGTTTAATTGCCAAAAATGTAATATAGGCATTTCGAAGCGTTGGTTATGGTTCCTTCGGTCGTATTTGATGTCTCGGACAAATATTAGGCGATTCGATAACGGATCCCTACCACAGCGTCGGGCTTGGGCCATGGCAGGGGTTAATACAGGCACGACTGACGGAATTCAAGTTTAATTGCCATAAAATGCCAAAAAATGTAATTTGGTCATTTCGAAGCGTTGGTTATGGTTCCTTGGTTCGTATTTGATGTATTGGACAAATATCAGGCGATCCGGTACCGGCTTCGTACTACGACATCGGGCTTGGGCCACGGCAGGCGATAATAGAGGCACGACTAGCGGAATTCCAGTTTAATTGCCAAAAAATGCCAAAATATGTAATTTGGTCATTTCAAAGCCTTGGTTATGACTCCTTGGATTGTATTTTATGTCCCGGACAAATATCAGGCGATTCAGTACCCGCTCTGTACCACGACATCGGGCTTGGGCCACGGCAGGCGATAATAGAGGCACGACTGGCGAAATTTCAGTTTAATTGCCATAAAACGATATTTCATCATTTCAAAGCATTGGTTATGGTTTATTTGTCGTATTTGATGTCCCGGACAAATATGAGGCTTCGGGCTTGGGCCATTGCAGACGATAATACAGGCACGGCTGGCGGAATTCCAGTTTAATTGCCATAAAATGCCAAAAAATGTAATTTGGTTATTTCGAAGCATTGGTTATGGTTCCTTGGGTCGTATTTAATGTCCCGGACAAATATCAGGCGATCTGGTACCGGCTCCGTTCCACTACGCCGGGCTTGGACCATGGCAGGCAATAATACAGCCACGACTGGCGGAATTCCAGTTTAATTGCCATAAAATGCAAGAGAATGTAATTTGGTCATTTCGAAGTGTTGGTTATGGTTCTGTGGGTCGTGGGACGTATTTGATATCCCGGACAAATATCAGTCGATCCTGTACCGGATTCATACCACGACGTCGGTCTTGGGCCACGGCAGGCAATAATAGAGGCACGACTGGCGGAATTCCAATTTAATTGCCATAAAATGCCAAAAAATGTAATTAGGTCATTTTGAAGCGTTTGTTATGGTTCCTTGGATCGTATTTGATGTCCCGAACAAATATCAGGTGATCCAGTACCGGCTCCATACCACAGTGCCGGGCTTGGGCCACGGCAGGCGATAATAGAGGCACGAATTCGAATTCCAGTTTAGTTTCCATAAAATGTAAAAAAATGTAATTTGGTCATTTCGAAGCGTTGGTTATGGTTCCTTGGGTCGTATTTGATGTCCTGGAAAAATATCAGGTGGTCCGGTACTGGCTCCGTATCACGGCGTTGGGCTTGGGCCACGACATGCGATAGTACATGCATGACTCGCGAAATTCCAGTTTAATTGCCATAAAATGCCAAAGATGTAATTTGGTCATTTTGAAAAATTGGTTATGGTTTCTTGGGTCGTATTTTATTTCACGAACAAATATCAGGCGATTCGGTACCAGCACCGTACCACGGCATCGGGGTTGGGCCACGACACGCGATAATAGAGGCACAACTGGCTGAATTCCAGTTTAATTGCTATAAAATGCCAATAAATGTAATTTGTTCATTTCGAAGGGTTGGTTATGGTTCCTTTGGTCATATTTGATGTCCCGGAAAAATATCAGGAGATCCGGTACCGGATCCTTTCCACGGCGTCGGGCTAGGCCATGGCAGGCGATAATACAGGCACAGCTGGCGGAATTCAAATTTAATTGCCATAAAATGCCGAAAAATCTAATTTGGTCATTTCGAAGCGTTGATTACGGTTCCTTGGGTCGTATTTGATGTCCCGAAAAAATATCAGGAGATCCGGTACAGACTCCATACCACCACGTCGGGCTTGGGCCACGGCAGGCGATAATACAGGCACAATTGGCAGAATTCCAGTTTCATTGCCATAAAATGCCAAAAATGTAATCTGGTCATTTCGAAGCGTTAGTTATGGTTCCTTGTTCGTAATTGATGTACCGCATAAATATCAGGCGATCGAGTACCGGCACCGTACCACAGCATCGGACTTGGGCCACGGCAGGCGTTAATAGAGGTACGACTAGCGGAATCCCAGTTTAATTGCCATAAAATGCAAAAAAATGTAATTTTGTCATTTCGAAGCGTAGGTTATGATTCCTTTGGTCGTATTTAATGTCTCGGGCAAATATCAGGCGATTCGGTACTGGCTTCGTACCACGACATTGGGCTTGGGCCACGACAGGCGATAATAGAGGCACGACGGGCGGAAATCCAGTTTAATTACCATAAAATGCCACAAAATGTAATATGGTTATCTCAAAGCGTTGGTTATGGTTCTTTCAATCGTATTTGATATCCCGGGAAAATATTAGGCTATCCGGTACCGGCTCCGTACCACGGTGTCGGGTTTGGGCCACGACAGGCCTCAATAGAGGCACGACTGGCGGAATTCCAGTTTAATTGTCGTAAAATGTAATTTGGTCATTTTGAAGCATTGGTTATGGTTCCTTGGATCGTATTTGATGTCCCGAACAAATATCAGGCGATCCGGTTCGGGCTCCGTACCACGGCGTCGGGCTTGGGCCATGGAAGGCAATAATACATGCATGACTGGCGAAATTTCAGTCTAATTTCCATAAAATGCCACAAAATGTAATTTGCTTATTTCAAAGCATTGGTTATGGTTCCTTGGATCGTATTTATTTTCCCGGACAAATATCAAGCGATCTTTTACCGGCTCCGTACCACGGCTTAGGGCTTGGGCCACGGCAGGTGATAATAGAGGCACGACAAGCGGAATTCCAGTTTAATTACAATAAAATGTAATTTGGTCATTTCGAAGCGTTGGTTATGGTTCCTTGGACCGTATTTGATTTATTGAACAAATATCAGGTGATCCGGTTCTGGCTCCGTACTACGGCGTCGGGCTTGGGACATGGAAGGCGATAATACACGAACGACTGGCTGAATTCCAGTTTAATTGCCATAAAATGCCAAAAAATGTAATTTGATCATTTTGAAGCGTTGTTTATGGTTCCTTGGGTCTTATTTAATGTCCCGGACAAATATCAGACGATCCGATTTCGGCTCCGTACCACGGCGTCGGCCTTGAGCCATTGAAGGCGATAATACAGGCACGACTGGCGGAATTCCAGTTTGATTTCCATATAATTCCAAAAAATGTAATTTGGTCATTTTGAAGCGTTGGTTATGGTTCCTTTGATCGTATTTGATGTCCCGAACAAATATCAGGCGATCCGATGCCGGCTCCGTACCACGGCGTCGGACTTGGGCCACGACAAGCGATAATAGAGGCACGACTGGCAGAATTCCTGTTTAATTTCCATAAAATGTAATTTGGTCATTTCGAAGCATTGGTTATTGTTCCTTTGTCGCATTTGAAGTCCCGAAAAAATATCAGGTGATCTGGTACCAGCTCCGTGCTACGGCTACGGGTTTGGACCATGGCAGGCGATAATACATGCATGACTAGCGGAGTTCCAGTTTAATTGCCATAGAATGCCAAAAAATGTAATTTGGCCATTTCGAAGTGTTGGTTATGGTTCCTTGGGTCATATTTAATGCTCTGGACAAATATCAGACGATCCGGTACCGGCTCCATACCACGGCGTCGGGCTTAGGCCATCGAAGGTGATAACACAGGCACGATTGGCGTAATTCCAGTTTAATTGGCATAAAATGCCAAAAAAATGTAATTTTGTCATTTCGAAGCGTTGGTTATGGTCCCTTAGATCGTATTTGATGTCCCGAACAAATATTAGGCGATCCGATACCGGCTCCGTACCAAGGCATCGGGCTTGGGCCACGACAGGCGATAATAGAAGCACGACTGGCGAAATTCCAATTTAATTGCCATAAAATTCCAAAAAATTTAATTTTGTCATTTTGAAGCGTTGGTTATAGTTCCTTGGGTCGTATTTGATATCTCGGACAAATATCAGGTGAACCGGTACTGGCTTTGTACCACGGCGCCGGGCTTGGGCCATGGCAGGCGATAATAAAGGCACGACTACCGGAATTCCAGTTTAATTGCCATAAAATACCAAAAATGTAATTTGGTCATTTCGAAGTGTTGGTTATGATTCCTTGGGTCGTATTTGATGTCACGGACAAATATCAGGTGATCCGGTATCGACATCGTACCACGGCATTGAGCTTGGGCCACGACAGGCAATAATAGAGGCACGACTGACGAAATTCCAGTTTAATTACAATAAAATGCCAAAATATGTAATTTGGTCATTTCGAAGTGTTGGTTATGGTTCCTTGGATTGTATTTGATATCCCGGACAAATATCAGGCGATCCAATACCGGCTCCGTACCACGGCGTCGGGCTTGGGCCATAGCAGGCGATAATAGAGGCACGGTTGGCGGAATTCCAGTTTAATTGCCATAAAATGTAATTTGGTCATTTCAAAATGGTGGTTATGATTCCTTGGTCTTATTTGATGTCCCTGACAAATATGAGGCGATCTGGTACCGGCTCCGTACCACGGCGTCGGGCTTGGTCCATGGGAGGCGATAATACATGCACAACTGGCAAAATTCTAGTTTAATTGCCATAAAATCCCAAAAAATGTAATTTGGTTATTTCGAAGTGTTGGTTATGGTTCCTTAGATCGTATTTGATGTCACGGACAAATATCAGGCGATCCGAGACCGGTTCCGTACCACGGCGTCGGGCTTGGGCCACGTCAGGCGATAATAGAGGCATGACTAGCGAAATTCCAGTTTAATTGCCATAAAATGTAATTTTATCATTTCAAAGAGTTGGTTATAATTCCTTGAGTCATAATTAATGTTCCGGACAAATATCAGACGATCCGGTACCGGCTCCGTACCACGGTGTCGGGCTTGGGCCATGGAAAGTGATAATACAAGCACGACTAGTCGAATTCCAGTTTAATTACCATAAAATGCCAAAAACATAAATTTGGTCATTTCGAAGCGTTGATTAGGGTTCATTGGATCGTATTTGAAGTCCTGAACAAATATCGGGCGATCCGATAACGGCTTCGTACCACGGCAAGCGATAATAGAGGCACGACTGGCGGAATTCAAACTTTAATTGCCATAAAATGCTGAAAAATGTAATTTGGTCATTCCAAAGCGTTGATTACGGTTCCTTGGGTCGTATTTGATGTCCCGGACAAATATCAGGAGATCCGGTACCGACTCCATACCACCACGTCAGGCTTGGGCCACGGCAAGCGATAATACAGGCACGATTGGCAGAATTTCAGTTTAATTGCCATAAAATGCCAAAAAATGTAATTTGGTCATTTCAAAGCGTTCGTTATGGTTCCTTGGGTCGTAATTGATGTACCGCATAAATATCAGGCGATTCGGTACCAGCTCCGTACCACGACATCAGACTTGGGCCATGACAGGCGATAATAGAGGTACGACTAGCGGAATCCCAGTTTAATTGCCATAAAATGCCAAAAGTTTAATTTGGTCATTTCAAAGTGTTGGTTATGTTTCCCTGGGTTGTATTGATGTCCCGTACAAATTTTAGGTGATCCGGTACCGACTTTGTACCACAGCGTCGGGCTTGGGCCACGGTAGGTGATAATCGAGACATTGCTGGCGGAATTCCAGTTTAATTGCCATAAAATGCAAAAATATGTAGTTTAGTCATTTCGAAGCGTTGTTTATAGTTCCTTGGATCGCATTTGATGTCCCGGAAAAATATCACGCGATCCAGTACCGGCTCCGTACCACGGCGTCGGGCTTGGGCCACGACAGGTGATCACGCTCAACTATGTCTTCTATAAAGACTAAACGGGCGTTGCAAATATAAATCTGGGGTATTAAGCCCAAAGTCGATCCCACGAGGAATTGAACGTATCAATCGAGTTTATTAAATACTAAACTGGTGTTTAAT
>ML414660.1:961-99549 GCA_005239525.1 Nicotiana knightiana | reverse complement strand
GGGTAAGTGTAATAGAAAAAGTTGGAATATTTGGGGTGATGGGATAAAACACATAATGAATTAGCTTCCATTCCATGGGGTCCAAGCTGCCATGATGAATGGAGCCTTTTGTTTACCAAAATCATTGAACTTACAACACAAAGATTCCATTTCCGGACCATGCCTTGTTGTCACATTAACAATTTTGATGCAAATCTTCGTTATTTGTGTCGAAGCTGATTAAATTTGAATTCGCGTTGAATTTATATTAAGGATCGGTAAAACGTCCTCTAACAAGGATCATTTTATATCTGAGGCTCCAATTTAAAATCTTTGGTTAAAGATGCCGAGTATCACTTAACCACAATTCTTATTGGTTAGTAACTTAGTACGTACAATTATTATCATGTTGCACCTCAATTATTTCCAATAATAAGCCAACAAATGCCTGAATTAAACAACAGCGTTAGACGTTAGTTTGACTACATATCTTCTACCAGTTAATTTGTATGGAGAAAAAAAATAAGGTACACGGAGTTCCCAAGGCAGATTCAGGATTTAGATTCAGTGAATTTAATTTTTAATGTTTTTTAGTATTAAACTCAATGTATTTTTAAAGTTAAAGGTTCAGACCTATCATTTATTACAATTTTAATGAATTCTTACACAAATTTATATTCAACGATATAAGTATTGGATTCTGATAAACTCGACGGATATAATTTACATCCGCCTCGGGTAGTTCCCCTGTACATTATCATATAGTTCATAATATTTCCTTCGGTAAAAGGACTTAATTGGATTTGAATTATGAGAATAATCAAAATTTGATTTGATCATATAAAATAGTGGCAAAATTGCACTTTTGGCACTTAGTTTGTAACTGTCGTGTATTATTTATTTATTTATTGGCTTACTTTTCTTTAGGATTATAACTTTAGTACTAAGGTATATAAAGAAGAGAACTACAGAAGGTAAGACAAAAGACAACAAGGTTAAAAACAAGAGAGGGTGTCCAGCATTTACTAGGTGATCAGATGAAACAGAAAAGAAAAAGACTGATCTTGAATTAAATTACTCAATGTAAATCTTATCTGCATTTGCGACCCTATCTATATATGTAGCCATTTGTCCTTTGCACAAATATCCTCTAATGTTTGGAACTTGTCTCCTGACCTCAAGTCCTACTTTTTGACACATAGATGAATTACATTTGATAGGATAATCTAAAGTTGGAACGAGAGTATTGGAGTAACGATAAATTAAAGTTATTGTCGGGTAATTTATTAATTACGGATTGGAGCTGTAGAAGTAGTTATTAATACTTGCATTAGGTTAGATTGTTAACATCTCGCCTGTTGGTAGAGGCGGATCTAGGATTTAAAGGTGGCGGGTGCCAAAATTTCCTTTAATGTACACCTTATAATAATTACTAATATATAGTTTGTTCGAAACGATTGTCCGGTTCATTTTTAGTTTATTTGGGCAATTTAATAAGCACTTTATTTGTAAATATAAAAATTACATCAATTTTTCAGACCCTATTTATGAAATTTCATTGAGTATATATGTTACACATTAAGAAGCAAATATAATTAACATTTTAAAGAAGGAATCACACTTTTATTATTAGTAATACAAGTAAAATCAATATTTTCACTAGGGAACTACATTTTTTTTGTATGCTAAAAATAAATTTGCACAAGTAAAATAAAATCTTTAATAAGGGAACTCTACCGATTAGAATAAGAAAAAAAACATCTTCAATAGATAAATTATACCCCATAATTAAATGCGGAATTAGATAAACTACAAGATCTCAAAACTTAAAATCATAAATCTAATGCTTGCGAAATATTCATTATAATTTATTACTAAAGAGATTTAAATTGTATTTACCAATCATAGAATAACACAAATTTTTATGTTATTAAAAAAAAATTATAAATTAATTTTGATCTCAATCTAAATCAAGACCCAAGTTTTTTTTATTTTGAAAGAAGAAAACTAAAAGATTTCAGATTAAGAGAAATGCTTAGTTTATGAAATTTTTAAATTTTGGAGGCTCTTGTTTGAGTGTTCTTGCTAAATATTATAGATAAAGTAATAGTATAGAGGGAAAAAAAATAAACGACAAATAGGAAATTGGGAGATAGCCAAAAAGTAAAATGATTGGGAGAAAAAAATAAAAAGCATAACGAAAAGGAAAAATCAGTCAAGGTTCAAGATAAATTCCAACTTGAATTTTACACACGAGAAAATCTTTCAAAAAGGTCTACCAGTCATGACACCTTTGTCTAGTTTGCGGATGGGGGTGGCGGAATCATATATTTAACCTAGTTTAAATTTTTTTACACATAAATATACGATAATTTTACCAACCGAGCGGGTGCCAAACCCACCCCCATCCATAAGGGTGGATCCGCCCCTGCCTTTTGGGGTGCAACCCTTTCTCGGACCCGCGTTTTATGTACTGGGCTGCCCTAAGGTAATCTAACGTTAGCCTCAACTTTTTATCTCATTTTTTTTTTTGCTTTATCTTCATAGCAAAATGGAATCCTATTGAGTTTACATGCACTTGAATTTGTTGTATAAGGTGTTATTCTTATTATATGCATATCTAAGTTTAAAAAGTAGATTTTTTCTAGCTTAAGAAACAAAGGAAGAAAAAAAAAAGGCCAAAGAGGAAAATCACAAAAACCAAATGATCAGGTATTCATGGTGCAAAATGCAAAGAACTAAAGATTCTAAGAACTCTACAACTTTTTAAGTGGAGCAACAACAACAATGTCGACAAGAGAAAGGGAAAAAAAGAGTATCATAATCATTTATATTATACATACAGTATTTTTAGTATAATTTAATTGGTTGTAGCAAGTTGTCTGTATATTTTATACTCCTATTATCATATTAAACTTGATATGAAAAGTTATTATTATTGGTCGAATCTATGTAGTATATAATGACGTACAAGTGGTGACATCACCATATCTGGTAAAACAAAAAAAGTTCACAATAAAAATGAAATGCAAGCCACATTCATGGAACCTCAAATAATTTCCATTTCAGATATACTTTCCGTTCCTTACTTTTGTTTTTCCACTTGTTTTATTTGGTTAGTTGTAGATGATTTTGGCCTTATTGTGACCTTTATTACTTTGGAATTGATGTACCAAAAAATGTGGACGAGTCTAATTATTTACATCAAACTAAAAGACAGGGAAAAGTAGATAAATAAATAGTAATTTGAAAATGTGGCCACCTCTTTAAATTGCTCGAGGGGAAATGAAAGAAAGAAAGAAAGAACATTAGATTTTCTTGAAAATATGAAAGGAGAGAAGCAACAATAGGTTTGCTACGCAGGAGAGATGATACTGGACAAAGAGCTTGACTATTTTGACCAGTATCATTTCCCTGCGTAATAAACCTTAATAGATGGTATACAAGCTAACATATTTATAATGGTCGTTTTCTGGAGTAGGAAAATCGTTGCAGTTTACTATCTGCTGTTGCGTTTGCTGCGGTTATTTTGTTTTTTTAGCTTCAGTTATTTTATTTTTTGTTGCGGTTATTGTTTCTCTTTACATATTTTTTTTGAATCGAGGGTCTATCGAAAAGAGCTCTCTATCTTCACAAGGTAGGGTAAGGTATGTGTACATATTACTCTCCTCACACCCCACTTGTGGGAACACACTGAATATGTTATTGTTGAAAGTCTTTACAACCGAAGTGAACCGAGGAGTCGAAAGTAATGATAATTCTTCTTTCATGATTAGATGAGATTTTTTTGTGTCTCTTTTGAAGCATCTTATCTCATGAAGTTGTTTAGGCGATTTCAACAAGGCTCAATATAAGTTATTGGACGTTTAGAAGAGAAGCAAGTTATCTTTCTTTTCTCCTTTCTCTCCTGCAGGGAAGAGAACAAAAATGGACCACAGATAATAGTTTTCCACCTTTTTTGCTTCCTTCTCAAATCTCGAGTCATTATAATTTCTGTTATGTGTAGTTCAGCTTTGGTTGCGCGTGAGGATATATAACTTGAAATATGCCTTTGTTTGTTCTATGTGGTAAATTCACATTTTTATGGTGCAGTGACGATGCATAATTGTTTTTTTAGCAGGGTGTTTCAGTGTGGCGTTTGAGGACTAGATTGGAACTTCTTTCAACCAGGATTGACACAACACTTCACAGTCTGCAATTTGACCAGATGACGAAACAGGAAAAATAATCTAAGAACTTTTTAGGACAGGCTATTAGTTTGTTTGTTTTCTAACGAGAGAGTTCTTTTATAACTTGTTTGGCCAAGCTTCTCTCACAGTAGAATGCACATTTTTTTCTTTTCTCAAGCACAAGCAGTTTTGGAGAAGAAGAAAAAAGTAGTACTTAGAAGCAATTTTTAAAATCTTGTTCAAACACTAATTGCTGCTCAGATGTACTTTTCAAATTAATTAGTCAAACACAAACTAATACTCACCAAAAACACTTTAAAAAAAAAACACTTCTCAAAATAAACCGAGCTCTAAAGGTTACTATATTTTTCAAACTAGAAGGAAAAGTTTATCTAGTCCACTAAGGAGAGGGATAGTCTCAAAAATATTTTGCACCAACATGGTTCCATATACCCATATTTGCAGCTTGTGTAAAAACTTAAGATTTCAATCCTTCAATAGATCGCAAATAATGAAAAAAGAATCAAACATCGGATCTTACTTATTTGCATTATTACTTACATCTATGACCTGGAGAAAATTGCCCCACTCCCGGTTCATTTCCAGGTCCTATCTCCATTTTCAAATGCAAACCAGTTACGTATATTTTCAGATAATATAGTGGTCGCTTCGTGCTCCTCCGTACAAATCTGGCCTGCTATAAAGTGTGTGCGGGGCATCAGCCCCTTGGGGAGGACCCGAAAGCATTTAGCATTAGATGCTAACTACCTCCCAAGTCAGAACATCATATTGACAATTGTAAAATGAAGCATCTCTTTAAAGTAGGTAAACGGAGCATACTTCAGCTATCAACCAGTCGAGACAATGCATTCTGACTAAGATAAAGCTATGGCACGCCAAATAAATTCGCAATTTTCACAACACCCAGTATTAACTTTGGATGATAAGATTAACGCATAGCTATGGAAAAGTGCAGCACAATGAGGCATGTCTTTATAGTTTACACAGAAACACCGCAGTTTCGATCATACACAATCAAACATCGCCTCATGAAGATGCAGAAAGTTTGGAAATTTGCAACACATGATGCCTGTGTATTTCCTTCATCAATATTAAGACAATACAGCAGCCAGTTACTACCATGAACCCTCGGCACCAACAGTTGGATTCTGGAAAGCAGAGAAGTTCCAGAAGGTCTTCAAAGAGTATGGCTGAGAAACTGTTACCCCCTCTTCAGTGATTTTTGCAATCTGCAAGTACACAAAATGTCAGAATGAAATCATAAACACTGTGCAGACAAATCTCACCATCCTATTATTTAATTAGCTTGATTAAAATTGTTAGGAGATGATGATTTCTGTATTAGAAAGCAAACTATACATCCAGTTACCACATTCAACTACAAATGCAAAATTTGCGGCAAGTTCTACAAGTTTCTGTTTAAGCTTCCCAAGACAGAGCCACCTTGCTTTTGTTTTTTCCCACTTTCCAGTTGAAATATAAGCCAGAAACCAACCTTCAGAGAACCACAATAGCTATCAACACGGAGCAAATCGTGAAAGCAAATGCCGTGGACTTTGAAGATCAAAGTATGGGTTCTTCTGCGACCACTGGACTAAACTAAACCAATCTTATGGTTCATATCTAGATTCATTTTATTTTTTATCTTTTGCTATATTTTTTATTAGAAAAACAATCATAGATTAAGAAAGTACAGAATCAAATGATCTAGGTTAAGGTAGTCGGGTGATGACAAGTGACATCAAAATTCAGAGCTTTAGACCTACAATAAAACTACTCCATTAAGTATCAGCAAACTCAAGCTACAGGTTTGAAGAGAGAAACTTTGGGAAACACGTCTTTGCAGTTAGAAGTGCAAGTCTGATTTTGTTCCTAAAAAAAGGGCTTTTCTACCCAACCACAGGAGGATTGTACCTGAAGCTTGTTGACTGCAGATCTGTCTCGATACAAAAGTACACGCATACATTTCTCCAATAACTTAACACCTTCTTCATAGCTCAAGTTTTCATGCCATTCATCACGGAGAATTGGCCTTGCAAGGTGATTTCCAAATCCAGTAGCCACATGATCGTCCTCATAATGCACACCAATCATACTAACCTAAACATTAGAAACAAAACACGCAAAAGCATCATCACCAAGGAATCAATTATGACAAACAGGCAAAGCATCTAAAAGTGTGCAAGAAGAAAAAAAGAATTTTACCGTTCCAAGATACTTTTGTCCATTTTTCACGCCACCAAGTACAAGCGAATTCCAAAGTGGGTTGAACTTGTTGCGACGATTATACATCAAACGTGTTAAATAGTTATGCACTTCTTTGGGACCCAAGGAATTCCCATCATCCCACATGTTGTCATACAAGCTGGCATTGATGAAGCATTGAATACGAGAAATGACTAAGAATAAATAGGCAAGGCAGACTGTAGCAGTCTGAACTCTTTATAAGCAATGAAAAAACATTTAAAATGATACACAATAATCCCTCAGTAGTACAAACTTACATAAGCTCATCAAGTTTCCGCGATATCTCCTGGAAATCACTAATTTCACCACTTGCACCAAGAAGGGAATGCTTTCCCACTGATTTCAATCGCTCCACGCTCTTGTAACGTATTGTTGAACCATAGGAACCTGTAAACCGAAGAAAGACCAAAGATGTTCACCATAACCAGCACATTACTACATAATCTCCAGCATGTATCAGCTGAACTAAATGAATTGCAACACTATTGGCATTGTCACATTTCGCTATCTATACCACAACTATAATAAGGACCTGCAAGCTATTTAAATCTCCGACAACTAATTCCTGAAAAACAAGCTAGCAGTTCTAAAGAGTCTAGACCTATTGTACATTCAATTATATGAAGAACTCTCCCCACAACTAAGGCCTTGAATTTAAGTTCTATGAAATGCTAATTCTTTCATGAAACTTAAGCAAAACCAGCTCCCAGCAAAGCGGTAAGAGAGGATTCTGGATATAACAGAAGAAAAAATATTTGGCTAAAATATTTGACTAGAACTCTAGGATAGATTATAGCCTTTTTTTGCCTGTCAGCAGAGCTAAATAGATTCTTATCTCTCTACAATCACAAGCTGACTTGGCAAACCTGCATCTACCACATCTTTCTTCCCATACACTCTTTCTTTTTGATGTTTTCTTTCTGGTTTTATTCTTTTTGGTTGGAACGAGGGAATGAAGAAACAATCAGTACCCTTTTTTCTGGATGAAGTAAGAGCTATTATAAAAAGCATCAAGAAGATGCAAAAGAGCACTGTTCAAGTGCTAATACAAAAGAGTATTTCTTAGATCTAATACAGATGGTCCTATGCTAGGGTCAGAGAGCTAACAAATCCAAATATAATTCAGGGGAGCTAATAGGGGAGAGGTTACTCCAGCCACATAACAAAACTAGACAATTAGCCTTCAGAGAGTAGTTTGGAGTTGCTAAACCATCATAACACCTTCTATTTCTTTCTGTCAATTGTCAAATAGCCAAAAAGATACTTCCAGGAATTATTTTCCAGATCTTGCTAATGGATTGCACCAACTTTCCATGAAGAAACAGTAACTTATATCCAATGACAATAGAAGATGACAAATAAAATCGGATCTATATTTCCATCTTCAAGTAAAGTTATATGAAGTATGAACATTAAATTATAAAGAGAATTTAGCTTATGCTTTTCATATCTGTGGTTTCAGGTGTAGCAAGGTATAAATATGGAACGAGTTGCCTAAGTTGTTTTTGCAGAAAATGGCCCTTGAGCCTGGAAGATGAAAATTGGGAGAAAGATTTTTTTTGATCAAGTAAGTGAATATTATTAACAAAAGGCATCAAGAAGATGCAGATGTTACAAAGAAACAGAAAGTATCAGCCCAAGAATATCAACAAAAGATCTATCATAAGACTAAGGAGCTGATAAACTCCAAAAAGGATTCAGGGTTATAAACAGGGATGTTAAATGAGCTACAAGGAAGCTGTGTCAACATCTATAGTCCGCCATAATATCAGCAGCTGGCAGTAGATTAAATATTCCCAGCCACTACCTTCTTGATCAACTACAAAAAAAGAAAGAGATAGGAAAAGGACCTGGAAATGTTAACTTCACTTATTTGGCCTAAAAGCCATAATGTGCCAGAGAGGTATCCTATTTCATGCAATAACCTGATAGGGCTTTTTGGAATACAGTTTTTTAAGCTCATTAGACTTTCTAGGCTTGTAATTTTTTCACTACTTGCTACATGGGCTTTGATCAAATGGTAATAGCGCAATGAGTGACGTGTTAGTTACACATGTCACGAGTTTGAACCTTGCTGCAGACAAAAGCCTGGTACTTAAGTGGAGAGATGTAGAAGGGCTAGCCCATCATCCACCAAGTTTCCAACCATGCAGGCGTGCACCACTAGCCCCAGGGGATTTCTCGGTTATCAAAAAAATCCATTACTTGGATTTTGGAAGGCCCTTCTAGTGCTTCTCCAATTAATTTAACTTCAATTTTTTAGATGTGTTAAAAAAAAGAGACTTATCGCTCTGATGTTGACAACGAATGATGGTAGAGCAAGTACCAAATTTAGAGATCTTTGAACACGATACATATTCTCTATATATAGGACACAAAATGACTTATATACACCACATAGGTACATCTAGTACAAAATTCACATCATAAACTATTTAGATTCTCAATATAGAAGCATCATCTTTCTCTGGCAAGAAAAGTAGAAGTCTATAAGTAAACAAAGTGAAAATATCCTCAAAGCAGGTGCTCACTGCTATAAAACATTGTGCCTAACATTCTCAACAGCCAGTAAAAAGAGAACTGACTGGAATCAAATATGTGACTTAGAAGCTAACCTCCCATGTCAGCAGCCAAGAGAATACCATCTTTGTATTTGATGCCGACTACGGACGTCCCAGTCACATATGGATACCTATCGAGAATGATATATGTTAAATTGCAAATATCTAGAAAAAGGTAATCGAAGAGTTAATAAAAGCAACATTACATAAGTACAATCTCAATGCGAGCGAGCATGTGTGTGTGTTTGTATATATACTTAAAGGAAAACAAGTATATATAGTAGTAGTCTGCTACTACTATTCATGTATATATATGACCTGCATATATAAAAACTATTTTGTTGCTATCCCAATGTTTTAAGAGGCTTTCTCCTTAAAATAATCTCACAATTACAATTGGAACATATAGTTTCTTCTTTATTTTTTTCATAATCGAGAAATCCCCGAGGCCGGTGACGCACGGTTTAAGACTCAGTGGATAACGAGGCCTCCCTCTACTATCCTCAACTTAAATACCAAGCGTTTTGCCGCAAGTTTCGCTGCGGCAGGGTTTGAAACCCGTTATTAGTCGCCTAACCCGTGGAGAAGTAATTTCTAGGAAGAACATATTTCTACATAAAACATTTTCCTCCATACAACCACTCTTCTAGCCATCACCTTTATAGATGTTGACTCAAGAAGAAAACAAACGAGACTATACTGATATAGGTAACTGGAAAAGGGCCCCACTCCATTCTGATCTACCAAAGGCATCCCCCAAAGAAAAATTCAACAAATTCTACCCACTAATCCTTGTTTTTGCCTGAAATTCTTGGAAACAAAAGTTCTTAACACTACATATAAAAAAGTGTGAAACTAAGCCTAGCTAATAGCACTAAGAAAAACATAAAAAAAAAATATATAAAACCTACTTCTACTAATTCTTTTTTCCTAGCACCGGTGTTTGTGCCAACTTGCATGCACCTCGACTACTCACTCGCTACCTTCCACCAGCATAGTTACCAGATAAGAAGGCTTAGGCATATGGGACAAAATCACCTAATATATTTTTTTGGCTTCCCGCTGGGACTGGAAAATTCAACAAACTCTCCCTAAAAAACATTCTTTTTGCACAAAATTCTCAGAATCAAAACTTCTCGAAAATACTATATCGGATAACTGTGAACTTAATGCTGGTTAATAGCACTAAGAATAACTCCAAATAAAATAAAAATGTAAAACCTACTTCTACTAGTTCCTTAAAAAGTAAAAGTAAAAGCAAAAACCCTACTTTGTTAAACAGCAAATACATGACTAATCAGATCTGCAAAATCTCATAAAACACAAAGAGTAAAAGAAAGTGTATACTGTGTTCTCTGAATATCAGCTTCAGGGCTCATTAGGCTACTTTTAGCCGGAGCTGAATCAATCATCTGCAAACATCATTATTTAGAAAAAAATTACAATTACTTTTTACAAATTTCATTGATAGGAAAAAACGTGGGAGAAATTTAAAAAAATTAACTTACGTTCATTGTCGGAATAGTTGATCTTCGATCGGAGAAAAACAGCTAATTGGAGCACTGATGAGAGTTTTGTTCCGAGTGCTTTTCCCCTCGCACAAGAAAAGTTGCAGGCAGTAAGTCGTTGGGCTTTGGGCCGAATGTAAAGCGGAGTAGGCAGCGGACTGTTATATGGGCCAACGTGAAATTGGGCCTCCATTGACTTTCTCATATATCTGTCGAATGATTTTTTTTATTATTATTGGATTTTAAAAAATGTTAAAAGGAACACAAGAAACAATGCCTCTCTCTCCCAAGAGGGTAAAAATAGTACAGGTAGTTTTGGAAGAGTGCAAATAAGGTGGGCTTTGAGTGGCTCACTAGATTATTTAATGTTATTTTTAGAACGAAGAAGATGTCCAAGGAGTGAAGGCGGAGTACGATGGTTCCTTTATACAAGAACAATGGTGATATCCAAAATTGCAATAACTATCGGGGTATCAAGTTGCTTAGTCGTACTATGAAAGTCTGGGAGAAGGTGGTGAATCTAAGGGTGAGGAGGAGTGTGTCTATTTTCGAGAACCAATTCGGATTTATGTCGGGGCGCTCGACTACAAAGGCCATTTACCTTGTTAGGAGTTTGGAGCAGAATAGGAAGAAGATGAGGGACTTGCATATGATGTTCATCGACTTAGCAAAGGCGTACGATAAAGTCTCGAGGGAGATTTTATGGAGGTGATTGAAGACTAAAGGTGTACATGTTGCATGCATTATAGTGATTAAGGACGTGTATGATGGAGCAAAGACCCGAGTGAGGACGGTAGGAGGGACTCGGACCATTTTCTTGTCATAATGGGGTTGCACCAGGGGTCGACACTCAACCTTTTTTTGTTTTCCCTAACGATGGACGTTCTGACGCGCCACGTCCAAAGGGAGGTGTCGTGGTACATGTATTTTGCAGATGATATTTTATTGATTGACGAGACACGAGGCGGTGTGAACGCGAAGTTAGAGATGTAAAGGAAGACCCTGGAGTCTAAAGGTTTCAAGTTGGGTATGACCAAGATAGAATACTTGGAGTGTAATTTCAGTGGTGAGACTCAAAAAAGAGAAGGGGAGGTGAGGCTGGACTCGTAAGTCATCCCAAGGAGAAAAAGTTTTAAGTACCTTGGGTCTATTATTCAGGGGCATGGGGAGGTTGATGAAGACGTCACACATCGTATTGGGGCAGGCTGGATGAAATCGAGACTCGTTTCTAGTGTTTTGTATGACAAAAAGGTTCCACCAAAACTTAAAGGTAAGTCTACAAAGTAGTGGTCAAACCGACTATGTTGTATAGGGCTGAGTGTTGGTATGCCAAGATCGTCCATGTCCAAAAGATGAATGTAGCATAGAGGATGTTTAGATGTATCTACGGGCACACCAAGTTAGATAGGATTAGGAATGAGATTATTCGTGACAAGGTGGGTGCGGCCCCCAACGAGGACAAGATAGGGGAAGTGAGGCTTATGTGGTTTGGACATGTGAGGAAGAGGAGCACAAATGCCCCGGTGATGAGGCGTGAGAGATTGACGTTGGAGGACTTACAGAGAGGTAGAGGTAGACCGAAAAAAAAACGGGGATAAGTGATTAGGCAAGACATGACGCAACTTCAGCTGGCCAAAGACATGGCCCTTAATTTGAAGGTGCAGAGGTCGAGGATTAGGGTAGTAGGGTATGTAGTAGATTGTTCATACCAGCAGTATTAATGCGCACTCTCGCATTTTGTTGGTAATAGGTTTTTATGACTACTATTTGCTTTCTTTCATTTTGATCATCTTATTACCGCATTGTTTTTAAGTTGTAGCTTTCTGTTGTTGTCCCTCCTTGTCTATCTTTTAATTAATGTGGTGCTTATATTTTTTTGAGCTGAGTCTATTAGAAATAGCCTCTCAGGGGTAAGGTCTGCGTACACAATAACTTCCCAGACCGACGATATAAGATAATACTGGGTATATTATTGTTGTATGTTTCGAATGATTTGAATTATTTATGCTATTAATGCAATTTGCTTTTATAGTTTTGTTGTAATTTAACTTGTTATAGGCCGAGTCAGGATTTTCGTTCATTAATTTTGAACCGCAGTTTGCTTGTTGTATTCTGAAATTATTTGTACATATTAATGAATTTCTATTGTAAATATACAATTTTAACCAAAATTATTAAGTTAAGTCGAACCCGTAATTATCATTAACATGTGAAATAAAAAAAAGTCACATTATTAATGTATAGAATTTTTATTTTATTATGTAATTAGGTAAAATGGGAGAGGAAGAAAGGAAAATTACAAAGAGGAAAAATAGAAAAGGAAGCAGGGGAATATTTTGGTGAACCTGAGAAGGAACTTATTTTTTCTCTCTCAAGTAGAAGTATTCAAATGAAACTCAAACACTTCAAGATGGGACCCACATTTTACTTATTTTTTTCCTCCTCCGACTTTACTCATTATTTTATTACTCTTTTTTTCTATCTCGTTTTAAACATGAATATTAATATTCTCTTCTTCCATGAAATGTGTCATTACGAGCTAGTTTAATTTTTTTTTACCATGCTTTATAGGCAACTATAATAGATACTCCTAACTTGTTTCATCCATATTTTTATAGTTATCTCCCATCTAACATTCCACATACTAAACATAATTTTAAATTTTATCACGATATAGGATCACTTTTTACTTTTTAACAATTTGAAATAAAATAAGTATCAAAGCATAGGAATCGAACTTTAAGACTTCGGCTTGTATATTTATTGAAAAAATTCAGCATGATATCTTAAAAATGCACACACTTATACATAGATAAATTGTCATGTGAAACGTCTATGTTTATTCTCATTTCTCATTGTCAAAACATTAAGTATTGACGACTTTCTTCTCTACTAATTCCCGTGTAAATGCATACTTTGTTTGCAATATCCACGAAGTCTACAACCATTATACACAACTAAAGATAGACCTATGCGTTCATTGTAACTCACTTTCCTTGTATGTATCTGGTTTTTACTTTAAGAAGGGTTTCCACACTATAGCACAATTGCACCAACCTTATTACTTTAAGGAAACTAAGAGAAGAATAAAAAAAAGGACTTGTAAACTTAAAGATCAAAGAAATAATAAAGTTAGCGCTGAAGCGCAAATCATATCAAACATTAGTATACCATTGCAAATCATGAAGATTTATTACGATAACAACTATCATTATTACACCACAATCCATAACTAATCAGAGTACATGTGGCTCATAAAAAAATATCATTTTTAAAAGGGAAAATACATAAGATGCACTCTGTATTTGTCCAGAAAAATGAGTTTCACATTCAACCTTTACGGATGTCCTAGTACCTCCCTATCCTTATTCAAAGTGAATTTAATACCACATTCTCAAACATAATACCACTTTCACAGTATAAGGTGCATCACACGCGCATGCACATCAACACCATGTCAGCATCATCTGATTTCAACATTTTTTTTTTGTATTCACACATTTTTTTTGTCTTCTTCCACACACACCACCAAACCTCCATTACCACCAATATCACTACCATCACAAAGCCAATCACCACCAATTTTACTAGTCACCACTAAATTTACACCACTTATTTCACTGCAAAATTCATCATCATCAATTCCATCAATCATTACTAAATTTATTAAATTGTATATTAAATTGACAATTTTCTGTTGCAAGTTAACGATATGCTCAAAATCTATTTCAAAATGACCCATCAAATACCAGAAAACCATTAAATTGTATGTCAAATTGACGCACTAGATGATGGTGGATTTTCAAATCACCACCAATTTCATAAATATATTACAGTTAAAAAGATTATATATTAAACATAATTTTTATTTTTATTTTATCACTTCTATTAAATTGACTAGTATTTCTTTCTTTTTGTTGTTGTAGATTCTTTAAAGAGAGCAATATTTTGAGGAGTCAAAATAAACAATAGGTAATTGAAGAAGAAAGGACTGTGCAGGGGAGGGTAAGAAAATCTGGATTATAGGTGTGAAAATGGAAAAGAGATTGGACGTTAAGAAGGAGAAGAAGGGTTTGGGGACGTGAAAGATGAATATGGAGGGGGGGGATCAAGAAAATCTGTCTTTTTGTATAAAAAAGAAGAACAAAAATCAAAATTCGTGATTTAATTTTAATAATACATGCCTATTATTTATTTATTTTTTACCACATCAGATTTTAGGGTGTTATTAAATTAATTTCGGACAAATACATAATAGAAAAAGAACACTCATAAAAGTTGAATAGAAAACTGACTTTTGGGGACAAGTTCAGAGAGCATTTTATGTATTATCCTTTTTAAAATGATAGCGTTAAATTGTTTGCTAATAAGCCAAAATAATTATATTGCATATTCATATTCAATTGTAAATTCCATACATTCCAAGCTCACTGTATCAAAATTATGTATCTAATCTACTACGGCGAGGCGCACTTGCTTTTTTCGTCACTTTTCCATTAATTACTTAAGATTTATATAAATGGTCAACAAGCTATTAAAAAAATATTCCTACGTATTAAACATCAATATGTAAATTCAATAACAAAAAAAGTTATTAGTACGTAGAATAGATCAGTTAAAATAAAAACATGGTAAAAATTAAGGATTTATGCAACAAACATTGCTAAGGACATGCTTTCAAAAATTTTATCCCTTAAAATCTATCTCAAAAAATACTTCGAAGTTGTTAGATGCACATCGTCAAGATTTGGATGCAGAGATTAAAGAGTAATCTAATCGTTCGGCTGGAAAGAGTTGTAGTTTTCTAATCCTCCAAGTTTTATCGGTCTCTGCATTTTTTTTTGGCCATTGTGGGGCCCACCATCTTAAAATCACCTTCCTCCCATTTTCGTTTTTTGTTAATATATTATTTTTTCTTTTACCTCAGAAGTCTCTTCCCACCGTACGAGCTGACGTTAGTCAAAAAGAAACCGAAGAGCAGGATACGGGCACGTACACGTGAGAGCAGAGAATCCAAACCCGGATTCGTTTTCACAGATTAAACCGGATTTGATAAACCAAGTGATACGTCCGGAACTTTGGTAGTAGTAATTCGAGGATAGCGTCATTCATGCCGGTTCTCGGTCAAGCAAAAGCGCCACCATACCAATTCCGAAGAAGAGAGAGAAAGTCTGCTGCCGCCGTCGAGTTTCTCTCTCTAAAACCAGCACATATTCATCAAATCCTTGTAAGATTTTGTGTTAATTTCTCTTTTGTGAATTGACTTTTTTTTATATATTAATAGTATTCGGTGTATAATTTTGATCAAAGTTATTTCAGGTTTGCTGAGTTTTTTTTTTTTTCACTTGCAATATGATTCAGATCAATTATTAATTGGATATTTCAACTGCTACTTTCTTCCAGTTGTGTGTATCCACGGAAGGGTATAAAGATGGATTTGGTTGCTAGTTGCAAGGTAATTAGGTTTTACTTTCTTATCATTTTGCAATTTTTTTGGTTGAACTGTTAATTTTTTCTTTTTCTGGTGCTAATTGTGAATGTTGCTTGGAGTAGTTTAATTTTCATATGTTATGGTGGATTGACTCTTTCTTGAAGTAATGAAATGCTTAGATAATTTTAGTACAATAGTATAATTAGTTCTCCATGATAAAGATTTAGGATTAGTGATCGGTAAGTGCGTAAATGTCGAAAGAACAAACTAAAGTAGAGCAGCCAAGGGTGTGACTTAGCGGTCAATTAAGTGGGTTGAGAATGATTAGAATTGCAGCGGAGGCAAAAATACTAGTAGGTGATTTCTTCCCCATGGCCAAGTCTTGGTGAACGAAGTTACTTAGCACCTATGTTGGTGAGAGGTAGCAGGTGCTCTGTGGAATTAAAAGGCAGCCCGGTGGAATTAGTACCATGTTAAAGAAAAGGGGAATAAACTAAAAGTAGAAAAGGGCATAAGCCTTGATGAGTAGTATTACCCGGTACCTGTATTGGTAGGAGGTAGCACTATGCAAAATAATTGAGGTGTGCGCAAGATTATCAGACACCACCGTTTGAAAAAAAGAAAGTAGAAAAGGAAGATGCCGGAGAATGTGAAATAGTGATAATCCCGTAAGGGGTCTGTCCTGGTGGTGGATTAAGAAATGTACCAAATGATTCTGGTGTTTAGGCACTCCAAACGTGCCTGCATTTGTGGAAACTATATGGGTTATGCGCTGATGTATGTTATGTGTTGAATTGCATATTGCTTAATATTCTGATTTTAAAATTGAAAATTAAGCAGTTAGCGGTTGGCTTAGTGATTCCTGTTTTATAGGTTCTAGAATCTAGACATGGTTTATGGAAATATATTTTCATATCAATTTACTGACTACTGTCTGCTGCTGGAGTTTCAATTAGTTGGTTTTTGTGACAATTGTTTGTCTCTTGTAGGATAAATTGGCATATTTTCGGATAAAGGAGCTCAAAGATGTTCTGACTCAACTTGGTCTTTCAAAGCAAGGGAAGAAGCAGGTTTGTAGATTTTCCATGCATTTTTGAGGTTTTATGGTTGAAACACGGCTTCTTTGTTTTTTCTTCAGGTAGGTGCCTGACGTGTTCGCCTTTCATACAAATCATACCTTGCTACATTATCACTTGTGAGAGGGAGCTCTGTGATAATGAGCACGGGCATTGCAATTTTTATGACCTGTTATCCTCATTATCTGTATTTTGATTAATTTAGGACTCTTTTCTCATGCTGAATTTAGTTAGCCCTCTCGTCTGTCGTTTCCAAATGGTAAATGATGTTACCTGTGCAGTTGTCTCTTCGTGCTTTGAAATAGAAGCCTTAGTTTGGGTATCTGCAAATAGTGTTACAGAACGGGAAGTCTTATTGGGATTTTTCTCAGCTTAGCATAGAATATATTAAGTTATCCCAAAACATGGAAGTGGGAGGGCTTCTTTTCCCTTTTTGGTTGGCGCATTAGATCTTAGCCTGTCTTTGTTCATGAACAGTTATTCTTTATCTTTCGTCTAAGGATCAACACTGTCTATCTTCATGATTAAGCATAGAATAGTTGTATTCTTGCACAACATTTGTAACAGCTACATGTTAGTTTGAGTTTAACGTTAGTATTTGGTAATGCAGGACCTTGTTGATCGCATATTAGCTACACTTTCTGATGAAAGAGGTGAGCAGCCACATTTCTTGCTTGACGAAGCTGCGGGGAAATCTTAGACTTATCTTGTTTGTTGTCGGTTTTCTTTGTGTGTTTCGCCGTTCTATGTGTATCATTCACTTGCTTCCTTTTATTACATGCCAATCTTGTTCTGGAGTTGCTGATGATACAGACGCATTTCTGTTGGGGATTTAGAATCTTCATTCTTTCCTTTTATTTTTCCAACTGGAGGTACCGGGTTTCCTTATTATTCAATCGAATATATCTGCAGCCCGCCTCCCTCGTTCTCGTGCAGTTCTTGTGGGACACTTGTAGGCTTGTAATGCTTGAAATTATCTTTCATAATTAAATCTTACCAATTGTCTTGGTGATCATTGTTTGATAATAGTGAAATTGCTTAAAACTCAACTTTTCAGATACTTGTTAATTGAGGGGTTATTCAGTGTTTTTTTTTCATGTTTAGTGTGCTTGTATATACATTATTTCTGAATCTCGCTTTTAGCAGGTGGATTTGTGTGCGATCATGGTTTTTTGATAACTGATTCTCACATACCTTTTTGATGCTGAACAGTTTCAGGAATGTGGCCGAAGAAAAACAGTGTTGGGAAGGAAGATGTTGCAAAACTTGTTGACGACATTTACAGGTATAAAGCAGTTACAGTCTCAGGATACACCTATCTGAAAGGGGAGAGATGGACTTTGATATTTAAGTCTCCCTATTCCATTGTTTCATTCAGTTGGATATGTCTGACAACATTATTTTCTCATGAACTTTAAATGAATTGCATAAGTGAGACTTTTGCCTCATAATTGGTACTCAGAAAGAAATTCTTCTGTTTTATGCATAGTGATCTTTCTTTGTCTCCCAGAAAAATGCAGGTGGGTGGGGCCACTGAGCTAGCATCGAAGTCACAAGTCGTCTCGGATAGTAGTAATGTGAAGTTAAAAGAGGAAATTGAAGACTCTTCTTACCATATGAAAATTCGCTGTGTGTGTGCAAGCTCGTTACAAACTGAAACAATGATTCAGGTTTTACTTTTGTACTAATTCTCTTGTCTCCCTTACTCATACTTATGCATACTTATATTTTCGATATACTATTGAGTGGGTAAAGCTCCTCTTGTGCTCAGATTCTCTTTCAAAAGATATACCAAATCTGCTTATGTACTATGAATCTCATTATTTGCTTATAATATTTCCTAGTTAGGCGTTTACAGAATTGGATCTTTTGCATGTTGGACTATCGTGCTCATCTGTAAATTGCATTTTTATTGCTACTATGATGAAAATCATCTTGTTCATTCTACATTGCTGTGATTTCAGCATAAAGTAAGCCCTTTTTAATTTTTAAATCTGTCACTATGAGGGGTTGTGTATTTCTTGTGTGATGAGGTGCATTATACATGATGTCAGCCTGAGCTTATTATATGAAGCTTCCATTTCTTGTGCTCGATGTATCACATTTGCGTCTCATGATGTAATATTGCTTGCAGTGTGAAGACAGAAGATGTCACACTTGGCAACATGTGCGTTGTGTTATCATACCAGATAAGCCGATGGAAGGTGGTGATCCACCAATTCCGCCTACAACTTTTTACTGTGAATTGTGCAGATTGGGTCGCGCTGACCCGTAAGTGTCACTTTTAGTGTTTACTTCACTTTTATATGGTTCCATTAGCGGAAGGAATTGTGTGATGTGGCTGTGTTTCCTTTGCCTTTTTATGGGTGCTGCATTTAGTCACATATCTTCATTTTGAGGATTATTCTTTACAAATAAATCGTGTTCTAGAAATCTCTAGATGTCAAACATGCAGGTGTCTGGTTCTACTTTCTATTCAAAATATTCTAGTTCTCTTCCACTTAAAAAAGTTATCTTTTGACATTATTTATTTATAAATCTTTGACATCTTAAGTAGGTCAGTTTGACATTAAGGCTATAGTTTGGCTTTTCCCTCCACTTGATGAGCCAATGTGTTGGAATGATTGATAAGAGAACTAGGCTGCCTCCCCCTTATTTTAGGGAGAAACCAAGGGTACTAATGGGGCATAGGGGTGGTCTCGTTCTATCTGTAAGTACAGTGACGTGATCTAGGAGTTGTGAGAGTTGTTAGTGGCAACTGATTTGAGAACCTTAAATGATCTAGCTGTATGTTAATTTCTGCAGTTGGTCTGAAATTTATTGGAGGTAAACATTTCCCTTATATTGTACTTTTTGCCTCCATAGCATGTGAAGTCTGAGTAGCATTTTTTCCAATGTTTATCCATAAGCCTGGTAAACAAGTGAGTGCTAACCTGGAATTTTGAGTGCATGGGAATAAGATCTGACACTTTATTTACCATGGATATGGCTACACAAATGACCATTTGATGGGGCTTTACTTTGTTATATAAATATTTTATATGGTAATGCTTGTTTTTGACCTTCCATAACTGAATTCTCTATATGCAGCTTCTGGGTGACAATGGGACACCCTTTATACCCTGCAAAGTTGTCTATTACAAGCGTTCCTGCCGATGGGTGAGTTACTTGCAACTTTGTTTCAGCTATCTGTTCTCTATTATTGCTGCTACAGTTCTTATTGGGCTTAATTTGTTTAAGGTGTTAATTCTGTGAAGATTCGGGACAGACAGTTTCTATTGCCTGTTTTGGTGACTATTAATAAAGAGAATTTTTTGTTTGTTTTCCCCTGAAATGATGTCAAAGGATGGCCTTTGATTGCCACAAATTGATTGGTGCACTTGCATATTCTTCTTGCTATGCCATGTGGTTTTTTCTTGTGTGTGTGTGTGGGGGGGGGGGGCGTGGAGAGTATAAGAAGACAGCTTTTCTATTTTCTGCTTTTGATATTAGGGCAAGTCGTTTGTGGTTAGTGAATTTTGAAGACATGTCAAAAGACTTGCACTAGTTTAATCTTGTATCTTGTGCATGCACAATTTTTATTTATTGTATAAGTGGATGTCTTGGGTTTGTGTTTGCATCTGTATCTGTTGCAAGTGATCTCTTCAATGTAGGAGGATTCTCTGTTAGATGGTGATTTTAATTTTCTTTTTCCTTTAGATATCTGTATAAATTGTTTAGAGGATTTATGCTTCTGCCTATCTTACTTCCTGAATTATTTGTTCTATCATCCACATGGCATGTTCTGTTTTCTTATTGTTTTGCATTTGTAGCTATGCAAGTATGTTATCCCTTCCTAGTTACTCATCTCATCTGTGTATTTTCAGCACGAACCCTGTGCAGAGTATTGAGAAAACATTTCAGATCACTAGAGCAGACAGAGACTTGCTGGCAAAACAGGAATATGATCTCCAGGTTGTTGGTTCTCTTAGTGATGGCTTCAGATTAAAAAAAAAGTCCTTTTGTATTCATTATGTTTGTTCTACAAACTTGTCAGGCTTGGTGCATGCTTCTCAACGACAAGGTACAATTTAGGATGCAGTGGCCTCAATATGCAGATTTGCAGGTGAATGGTATGCTCTGTCCTATGTTGCTTCTTTTAATCCTGCTCCAATTGGAAATAAATGCTGAAATTATATCTTTCCTCAATAGTTTTCTTCTGTCTTCAATAAAGTATTATGTCTTAGTTATGTTTCTCTCTCTTGTTTATAGTTTTTTGGCCTTAAAGAACTCAGGGGGTGACATAAACCTGAGATAGTGTTCTGGGTTTCTTTTTTACCTTAACTTAAAATATTGTTTGTGTAATTTTTTCCTGTGTGTTCTCTGCAAAGATTCAATTGCCATAAATGCAGTGAAGATTGCATTTACATTTTCTTTCCAGAAGATCTTTTCCCTGTGTATTAACTTCAGTTGAATCTCAACCAACAGGGGTTCCTGTGCGCGCGATAAATAGACCTGGCTCTCAATTGTTGGGTGCTAATGGTCGAGATGACGGCCCTATAGTGAGTATTAATAGCATGTTCTTTTATTTATGCTTCTTGGGGAGTGAATATGTGTGTGTGCTTTGGTATTTTGAAATGGAAAAAGTAGCAAATTATAGTATGTCTCATATGGACTCTAAATCAATGTGTGATTCAAGTCCGGAAAATTGATCAAATTAGTCCAGAAAAGCAAAAGGAACTAAATTTTGGTATAGAGCATATATCCTTCTTGTTTGTTCTTAGGAACAATTACAGTACAACTGTGATTCATTTCAGAGGCATTTCTCTTAATATATGCCTTACCATTTTATCAGATCACACCATGCACCAGAGATGGAATCAACAAAATCACATTAACAGGATGCGATGCTCGTGTCTTTTGCTTGGGGGTTAGACTTGTGAAGCGGCGTACTGTTCAACAGGTAGTCAAGTTTGACCAGCATTATGCAATGTCAATTATGTCTTGCAAAGTAACTTTTTAACCTGCTCTTATTCAGTATTCAGTTGAAGTTTGAATTTGGAAATTTTCAATTTGTTGACAAGTCAAAAATATTTTTTCACTTAAAGCACACTAATCCGATGTCAAAGGTATTTACAGTTTTTTTGGGGGATTGCACATTAACGGCATAGGGGTGGTTTGCATGTAGATTGCACATCTTATTAGGTATCAATACTAATCCAGGTTGGTGCCGAGTGAATACACTGCTTTCATAAAGCACCATACTCCGTATTACACAATTGCACACCCTTTCCGTTACTCCACGTCCCAATCTATGTGACTTTTTCATTTTTAGTCTGTCCAAAGGTATAGTACTTTCCTCATTTAGAAACAATTTACTTTTAAACTTTCCATTTTATTTTTAATGAAATGTTTTATAGCAACATAAACTTCTATGGCTTGTCTTAGGCTGCAAATTTAAAAAGTTACTTTTTTCTTTAATTCCGGGCCCAGTCAATCACCGTAGTATTAATTGGGATGAAGGCAGTATTTTTATGGGATTAGTTCTATGAATTTATGTTTTATTTCAATTTCACCCCTTTTTGTTTGTTTAGCACCTCTACTATTGTTGGAAATTTTCGGCTGAGAGAATATAAGTTTAAATATATTAGTGTTTTTGGGAGCGAGAAGCGCAAAAAAGCGACAGTGGCTCGCTTCGCTTCAAGCGAAGCTCGCACTTCATTGAAGTGAAGCGCAATTCTTAAAAAACATAAAGTAGACCTTGCAAAGAGACAAATTAAAGAATCAAAAAGTTCTATATATATCCCTATTAAGATACAAGAAAAACAAACATAATGAAATAAACTAAAAATATAACATTATATATATAAAACTGAAATCAACAACTCCTTAATTAAATTAAATTCAATAACTGAAATCAGTAACACTTCAAAGAAAAAGGAAAATAGCTGAAAAAATAATAATTAAGTTTAATATACTAAAATCAGCAAAGCAGCAACATTTCAAAATATAATAATTAAGTTTAAAAACTGAAATACACACAAAAATTAATAAATAAAGGCTAAATAAGAAGAATAAAAGGAAAAAAAAGGGACCGTTGGAACCCTAGCAGTGAGCAACAGTGGATGCGACAGGAAGAAGAAGAAAGGAGAGAGAAAAAAGGAGAAGAAAAAGAAAAGAAAGAAGAAAAAAAGAAGAAATTACCCGGACGGACTTCTGGAACCTTAGCAGCAGTAACATCGATGATCGATGGAATGGAAGAAGAGAATGAAATGTCTTCACTTTGGGTCTATGTTTTGTATAATTAAAAAAAGACCAAATCTTTTTCTTAAAAAAATTGACCCCTTTTGGCTGAAGCGATTGCCTTTTCGCTTCACGTTTCTGCGTCGCTTCTCGCTTCAGGTATTGAAGCCATTGCTTTTGAAAATCGTGTCGCCTCAGCTTCACTCGCATCACATCGCGTCGCTTTGCCGCTTAAAGCGACGAAGTGATCACTTTTTTAAACACTTACATATATTTAGCTCTGTTTATATTTTAATACAATTGGATGTACTAGAGGTAGAGGGATATGGGAAAACATAGTTGGGGGGAAGAGGGTAGTAGAGGCGAGGAACAACTTGGGGAGTGTAACCACAAAAAGGGTGAGAAATCAAAAAAGTTGTAGTGTTCTACTGACCGTGATAAAAATTTGGAAGGTGGTGAGGGAGGGACTAGATTAGAGAGAAAGTTTGTAAAAGTGTGTGCTTTGCAGCCCTGTGATGTTCTACGTAGACGGGATAGGAATGGGAGAGAAACAAAAAGAGAGGAGTTTGTGTCAGCATCGGTGTTGGAGCACCTATGATATTCTGGGTTTTATAGACAATTGCGTACCTTCATAGAGAATTATTTGTGAAGATTTACTATAGTATACATCTTGTATGCATGGAATTTTTATTACTTCATTGAAAATAAAGAATAATAGATTTGTAACTTGGAAGATGAAAGTAGCGGAAATGAGGATGGTGAGATGGATGTGTGGGCAAAGAGATATGATTAGGAATGAAGATATTCTGGACAAGGTGAGAGTGACCTCTGTGGTGGACAAGATGCGGGAAGCGAGACTGAGATGGTTCGGGCATGTGAAGAGGAGATGCACAGATGCCCCTGTGAGGAGGTGTGAGAGGTTGATTGTGGCAGGTCCTGAAGAAGTATTAAGGAGAGGTGATCAGGCAGGATAGGACATGACCTTTGATAGGAGGGTGTAGTGGTTGTGGATAAGGGTAGTAAGTTAGTAAGTAGTCGAGCGTATTTCCTTTTCAAACCTGTATTTCTTTTCCATGCTTGTAGTACTAGTGTTCTTGTATTTCCTATTCTTAGGTTTCTATTACTATCGGTTGTTTCTTTTGTTTCGGTTATATTATTTTGGTTGTTGTTACTGCTTCTCTTTTTCGTATTTCTTTGTCATAAATTGTTATGATTATGCTTTCCTTGAGTCGAGAGTCTATCGGAAATAACCTCTCTACCTTCACACGGTAGGGGTAAAGTCTGCGTATACTCTACCCTCCCAGTGGGATTATGTTGCGTATGTTGTTGTTGTGTATTTGTAACTTGACCTCTGGCCTAGATCATCTCAAGTTAAAGGAGAAGTCTCTATCGTTCTGCTTAAAAATTCAAATATGAAACTTCATACACCTTAAAGTTCCTATAATTCAACTGAATTTTATGAAAGCCTTTCATTTGGTTTTTTCCATGCAAGTTTGGTTTTCCCAAAATGTGATGTACGCATGGAATTTTTATCACTTTATTGAAAATAAAGACCAGTAGATTTGTACCTTGGCGTCTGGCATAGATCAACCCAAGTTAAATGAAGTTTCTATAGTACTGCTTAAAAAATCAAATATGAAACTTCATACACCTTATTAAATATGAAGTTAAATGAAGTTTCTGTCGTACTGTTTAAAAAAATTCAACTGAGTTTTATCAAAGCCTTTCATTTGTTCTTTTAAATCTGGAAGTCTGATTTTCCAAAGTGTATCCTAATTTGGACCTGATTCTTCTTCTGGAACCCCCTTGAAAGATATTGTCTCTCGTGTAAACAAGGTGCTCTGCCAACTGAGCTATAACATTTGTTGCTTGTGAGTTATGTTTTACAAGGTGTCAAGGTCTTAAATTGAAACAAAAGTTGATCCAAAAGCAAACCAAGTATCTTACAGACAATTGAGCAATCAACAGTTGATATCAAGATTGTACGATGGCTATAGCTTCCCAGTTCTGGCCCTAATATATTCCAGATATTGTTATAAAAAGAATTGTTCCTGATAGCTTTCCATTTACATGAACATAGACATGTTAATATACAAGGGATCTTCTGTATTGACTATTTTATGGTTTCTGATATTTTTTTTTATTGTTAGGTTCTTAGTTTGATCCCAAAGGAGTCAGATGGTGAGCAGTTTGAAGATGCTCTTACTCGCGTTCGTCGTTGTGTTGGTGGTGGGACGGCCACTGAAAATGCCGATAGCGATAGTGATCTGGAAGTGGTTGCTGATTGTATTCCTGTCAATCTTCGCTGCCCTGTAAGTGCATATCAAACTTATTTTGTTGCTTGCAGCATCTATTATTTGGTGCTGTTAAGTTAATCACTGTGTTATCTCTACATCCATGCCCCTTCAAAGTTAGATAATCAAGCTGCAAGCTTGTGCAATTGCACGCAATGTGGCCTTAGTCGGCCCCTAGAGCTCTATTTGTGATTCAAGAGCCACCACTAGCCACAATCTTAGCTAGTGTTTGGACATAGACTTGATTGAAACTTGGAAAAGAGTTTTTGAAGTTGTGTTGAAAAATAATTTTTGAAAGTTGAAGTTGTGTTTGGACATGCATTTTGAAGAAAAATTGTTTTGTGAGTGGAAGAAAAAAATTCACTCTGATCATATTTCATATACGAACAATGTTTTCAATTTTTTTTTTTTTTGAATAAATGAAGCCAAAATTTATGGCCAAATGGGAGCTTAGTCTTGGACGTTATTTAAGTGTTTATTTTATTTGTTTGAACAAGAAACCATAGGATTGACATTTAGGTATCACCTGATCAAGAAAACACGGTGGTGCACAGGCTTCCGTTAGGTCTTCCTTCTGTACTGCTGTCCACCTTGTATCATGTTCTTATTATGTGAATCAATTTCTCTGGAGGAGGATAGCTTGTCTATATTTTCAATGTTTTTCTTCTATTTGGATTCTATCCTCTGTATGGCCTTGTTGCAATATTTTATTGCTGTGTAGTGCAGTACGAGTCAGAGTCATAGAGTGTTCAATTTTTTATGTATGTGCATTACAGATGAGCGGTTCAAGGATGAAAGTTGCTGGAAGATTCAAACCTTGTATACACATGGGCTGCTTTGATCTTGAAGTCTTTGTTGAAATGAATCAAAGGTCAAGGAAGGCAAGGAACTATGATCCAGGACTAGATGTTTTCGTCAGCATAGTATCTAAGTTTCCACCATATTATCCACCGAATATTGTTTGTTTACAAATCTTGTTCATGTGATGCAGTGGCAATGCCCCATCTGTCTCAAGAACTTCGCTTTGGAGCATGTCATCATAGATCCATATTTCAATCGAATCACTTCTCAGGTATTGCTAGTTTTTGTTTATGATAATAGTTATGTCTTAACCTTCTTTAGCTGATTTTTGCACTCGGTTTTGCGGTACAGCTGCGAAGTTGTGGAGAAGATGTTGCAGAAATTGAAGTGAAACCCGATGGTTCTTGGCGTGCAAAGATAGAAGGTGATCGGCGGAGTCTTGGGGATCTTGGGCGCTGGCACTTACCTGATGGGAGCCTGAGCGAATCTCTAGATATAGAGTCGAAACCTAAACCCGAAATTCTTAAGCAGATTAAACAGGAAGGAGGCTCTGATGGCAATGGTCTTAAAGTTGGATTGAGGAAGAACAGAAATGGTTTGTGGGAAATCAGCAAACCGGAAGACCAGACGTTTTCATCCGGAAGTAGATTGAGAGACAATTTTGTTCAGGATATCATTCCAATGAGCAGTGGTGCCACTGGTAGTGGCAAAGAAGGTGAAGATGCCAGCGTTAATCAAGATGGCAATGGGAACCTTGACTTCTCGAACAATGCGTTTGATCTTGAGGCCATTTCTCTTATTGACCCAACATACGGTTTTGGCAACGAAAATCCGTCGGTACCAGCAGGAGATGCTGAAGTTATAGTACTAAGTGATTCTGAAGAAGAAAATGAGCCAATTATCTCATCTGGGCCTATCTTTAATAAGAACCATAGTGATGCACCTGTAGTTCCTTTTCCAGGTCAGTCACAAGGAATTCCGGATTCTTTTCATGACTCTACGCTGGTTAACGGTGGGAATTCATGCCTGGGGCTGTTCAATTCTAATGATGATGAATTTGGGATGAACATGTGGTCTTTGCCTTCTGGAACCCAAGGGGGCCCTGGTTTTCAGTTATTTAGTTCTGAGGCTAATGTTTCAGGATCTTTAGTAGATGTGCAGCATGGTTCTATTAACTGTCCCAGTTCTCTCAGTGGCTACGAGTTGGCTGCAGATACCGGCATTGGATCCACATTTCTTCTTCCTGAAACATATGCAAATCGCCCCAATGCTAATATAAATGACAGTTTAGTTGATAATCCCCTAGCATTTAGTGGTAATGATCCCTCACTTCAGATATTTCTTCCTACTAGACCATCTGATACGTCAGTTGAGGCTACGAGGGATCAGCCTGATGTTTCAAATGGCGTTGGTACCGAGGATTGGATATCACTTCGACTTGGTGGTGATGGAGGGGTTCATGGTGATTCTGTTGCAAATGGTTTAAGCTCTGGGCAGCAAGTACAAACAAAGGACACTGCCTTGGACTCATTGGCTGACACTGGTATCTTCTTGTTCTCATGCTTTTTTTCTTTTCTTTGTTTTTTTTTGGGGGGGGGGGGGATCATTATCCCATTATGTCAGAATTTACATTGTGGGTTTTGTACTTTTACCTGCCAAAAAAAATATTACGATATATTGGCCAGAATTAACTGGTAAGCCGCTAGTCTTGTTTGGATTTACAGCAGCGCTAGTTGGAAAGCTCCAGTATGAGCACAATTCACAGACCTTAGAGTAGTGCCATGTAGCTCTTTTACAGTTATTTTCTTTTCGGTGTAGTATGTCTACCTATCCTGGTAGATGATATTCTTACAAAAGATAAAATGTGTTGTCGGAAGTTCTTTTTTGATTCATGTATTGGAGCTTTTCTAAATGTAGGTAGTGATGCTACTGTTTGTGCAGCTTCATTGCTTCTTGGTATGAATGACAGCAGACCAACTAAGAGCAGTAGAGAACGATCAGATAGTCCTTTTACATTTCCTCGTCAACGTCGTTCTGTAAGACCAAGATTGTATCTAAGTATTGATTCGGATTCTGAATAGGAGCAGATTCCATGGTGGCAGAACAATGATTACTTTTGCTCAGCAAAGTGTGTGGATGTGACAAGATGAGCTCTTGCTAGTGCGCACACATCGATTAACAGGAGACCGCTCTCTTACATCACTGCTGGCACCTATGAGTTCTCTTATCTGTAGGTACTGCACTCTGCAAATTCGTATTATTATGTATTCATGTTTGTTCATATCAGATTCCTAATTCCCTGGTGCCCTCACCTCTCTCTTTTATGTTGCGAGCAGGACCAGAACACATTCTTTTCTCTTCCATTTCCTGGATGATCTCCCGGAGGGTGATCGCTGGTGAATTGTACATTTGGACAGCTTAGCTCAGTACAAAAAGTTCTAGTAACATCCACTGATATAGTGGGAGGCATTTTAGTGATTCAAAATCTCCTTTTGCCTTGTGGGAGGCCAATAGCCTGTAAATCTGTTTAACAAATTTATAGAAAGTATAATGTATGTGAATGTGTTAATCATTCTAGCTCAATGGACGCTGGATAGTATCAGATTGTGCCATGAGTGCACGAAGTGAAAATGAGGTTCAATCTCGTGATATTTTTGGTGCGAGGAAAGGTAGAAGGAACTGACTTGACACTCAGGTTTTTTCTCTCCAATTTATTTGGAATGAGAAAGGAATGCAGAACCCATGATAGAGTTGTATGATTATGTGATATGAAGGGGGAGAACTGTGCCTAACCCTTGTGTGAAAATGAGAACCTGCCCCTTGTTTCTTGTTTGTACAGCGTATTGATAAGCCGACTCAGTTGATATTTGCTAGTTTATTTCTCCGTGACACCTTAATATCATCAATTCTGGCTGGTTAAAATCTTGAGACACCATGATTTGTTTTTCAGAAACGGACATTTAAAAGCATCGTGACTTGCCAAGAATAGGATTACTTGGTGATGCATCTAGAGATGGAAATCGTTGTTGGTTGCGTCTGATCTGGTTGAAGGCATGTGGCTAACCAATTAACCAGTATACTTTTTAACACTCAATATAGTTAAAAGCTAAGATTCAACGTGGCAAGTAGGTTTGAGATCCTAACTGCGCTCATATTCATTCGTGCTGCTTAAAACCTTCACTTGTGATCAGGAAAAGGAATCTACCATTATCTCCAAAGACAATAGTTCACTGCAACAGCATAAACACAACAGAACGTAATCTCATATCTCTATCTGTTACTTTCGTAGTTTTACTTTTGCTTCTTTAAACGTGCCATAAGGGAACAATGCTCTCCTTTAGAACTGGCTCCATAAGCAACAACGGTCCTATTTGACTTGGGCGGCATACAAGAAATCTATGCTATTACGGATCAAGCCATAAATACATATACTATCAATCCCAATAATAGTATTACTAATGGGAACTGATGGAACTATTCTCTAACTGCTGAAGTGCATAAAATCCTGCAGTGAATAGAGGATGGGAAACTCAGGTCTACCAAAAATCTCTGATTCTTTTGAGAGCCTAAATTACACAACTATAATTGCTACAGTGACCATATATCTCAAGATAAACTTGATCCACCTACAGCAAGATTCTTATGCAGCTTTTCTTCACACTGAGATTCCATGAGAGTTTGCAAATAATTTATGGCATAGGTGGGGTGAATTCAAGTTCAGCAGTCATCCTTTTCTGGATCAAGAACTGGGAGAATGCCCAATGCTGACGAAGAAAGATGCATACCCCGCACAAAACCTCCATACCCAATCTTTATCTTATAGCACAGAAGCAAGATAGAATCCCAAAGTGCTGTTCTTCCCTGCAACGAGAGAGCAAGTGTAAGGTATAAAGTTAGACAAAATTACTGACTCGATGAACTTGAATAGTACACTGTTACCATATTTAGGGGCACGCAAATTTACAATAATTTTTCAATTGTCTGTTGTATTATCCATCAACCTTTTTGGAGAGGTGGTATCTTATCATTTTCTATTATCATTATTATCGAACTACCAACAATACTTCTAATCAGATTACTCCTAGTACTACTGGTGGCAACAGCAGCAATTACTCTTAAGTGTTGTTTAGCAAGTAAACTCATCAGCAGCATTCTGAATGAGGCCATATTTTAAAATTTTCATCTTTTGGGTCTTGTGATATGTAAGAAGCCCAAAAGAAGTTAATTGTTGGAGGCGGCAACTAGCGCTATAAAACAAGCATAATGCAGTCAATAAGCATCTTTGCAATGATAACTTGCCTGGAGAGAGGACTGAGGCTTCTTATCATAGTATAGGGCAAAAACTGGGGGACTTTGCTTTCCCACAGCCAATATGCAAGCTCCTGGATGGAGCACAGAGGGTACACCTGACAAAACAGCTACATACTTTTCAGGGAACCTTTCTTTAGGAGGTAAAACACCCAAAAATAAGGGGTTTTTGCTATACTGGGCTCCAACATAAGCTGTAGGATCAACATGTAGCATCCACTTTGGGTGCTCCAGGAAAGCACAAAATAAATATAGGAGCAAATGAGAATCTGTTGGAAGCTCAGAACTCCATTTCTTGTTTCCTTTCCCATACCCCTCTACACTGCCCAAATAATCATAGTTCCTCAAACAGGTTCCTTCAGCAAGCTCTGCAAAGAAATTGGGAGTCAGATCAGTCATGCAACAATAGTAGAAATCAGCATAGTTTATCTCTTATTTCTTCTCCAAAAATGTAATGGAGATCCAAGAGTGACTGACATGCAAGGCAAAGCCGAGAGTCAAACTACCTCGGATCCTCTGTACTGTATATTCTGCACGGACACCACTTTGTGGCAGCAATCCCTTGGCCCATTCTCCTTTCATTAAAGACAGAAGCCTTTGGTGTTCAGTGATGGCATCAATGCACTCTTGTAAAATAGGGATCTGAGAGTTCTGTGGCGAGGATAGCTGAAGAACTCCTGAAGTTGTCTTTGCTGCAAACAAAGAAGCATCAACAAGATACTTCAGAATTATTACATTGGCATGTCCAACAATGAGAGACAACTTGAATAATGAAGTGCAAGACTAATAATCTTAATGGGAGGTGAAGTGACTTACGCATGCAAGAATCGAGAGCTTGAACAAGAGTTGCACGCAGCTGGTGAAGTAATCCATCTTCGTCAACAGAAAATGAGGGTTTCCATTCATTAGTTCTCTCCGTAGCCGATATAGCAGCAGTCCCTGTATCAGGTGCTTCATTTCCGACTTGATTGATTGTGATTGTAATGCCTAGTTTGGCTGCAGCTTGCATAACCTGAGAGCATCACTAAGCATGAAATGGCTAGTAAAATGGCAAAGGAGATGAAACTAACTTGATCTTAGTCAAAAAGCTGAGAAACGTATAAATACAAAGGAGATGATGAATTGATATCTGAAGATTTTAATGCTTTTCTCTCAAAAAAAAATCTAATGCATTCCCTTTTTTTCTTTTTAATTTCTCAAGATTGCCATGCTTTAAAACCAAGCACTTAGGAGCATGATGGACTCCTTGTTGTACAAATTCAGCACCCTCTTGGTGCATTTTAATGAAATGATAAGTTATACATCAAAGGAAACAAAAACGAATATGCATTTCTCTAACATAGCAAATTTTGATGCTTTGAAGTGCACCTAACACCAGGAGGTGCCAAAACCAAAGTCAAAATTGGCAGACTCTTTCAACTTTCTTAATTCAATAGGTCATTAAGAAGTCTTTTCAGACTATTAGAAAAGAGTTTAAGTTATATGTATTGACGATGTAAAAATTATTTACACAATCAGGTAACTAATTAAGTGAATACTGGTAAATCTCTTTATAAGCATTAATTGTTAACCTGCCAAAGATGGTAAGTAGCCTACTATTATAATTTATAGGTTAAAGTTCACTACAAGTGTAAAGTATATAACTTAAATCCTTTAGAAAATACTTCCAAGAGTACAAAGGCATCAAACTAGGTATAAGGATGCAATGATTCAAATGCTTATAATAGAAGATAAACATAAATTACAATAAGACAATTCTGCTGGACTAGAAGATTTCATTTACAGTTTAGAAGCTGAGCACATGTTTGAGTGTACAAACTTCATTTCTTAAACTGCACACAAAACCATTGAACTTTATGGTCGCTGATGAGAACAAAATTTACATAATACTATGACATGACTATCTTTCTCTTTAATATGAATAACATGGCTACCTTTACCTTTCCTTTAAAACATGTTTGTAACAAAAAGAGGATTCTTTCTTTTTCATAATTTTTAGCTTCTATACATTCTTAAGTGGCCCAATCGGTATATAAAAACAATCCTCGCGATGAGTATTTTTCCATAATTTTGAAAGTTACAAGAGAACAAGCGAGCAAAATTATGTTCCTTCTGTCCAGGATAACAGGTATCAATATATCTATTCAATTGTATTTATGAATTATGATACGATGATAAAAAGTAGGTGCTAACTCTTTCAACTCTTTTCGCACTACATTTTTTCAGTCCAGTGCTCTGCAGAAAATACATAACTTCAATGCTTGTAACCTTAGCTTAAGTTGTTCTATTATTGTCTGATGCACATAAATATGACTGTTCTGTTTCATCCTTATTTTGATTATTTCATCAAAAGAATTCCTCTTCGTTTAAAAAAAGAAAAAAAATTCTGTGGAACAATCAGAAGAATCTCTAAGGCATAAGAGCGTTTCCTCTATATCCATGTGATATAATGTGCTGCAAGCCTACAATCCAATCTATCATGGTCACTATGAATATGAAGCCAATACATATCTAAGGAGCTCTAAATGACATCAATGAGCAGTATTGCAGGAAAGATTGTTCTAAATCAACACTTAGGGTTTTTCGGGAAGATCATCAAGTGCGCCAACAAGAGGAAAATACATGAGTTAAGGAGAAAAAGAGAAAAGCAGAACACCACAAGTATCAGAAAAAAGAATGAAAAGAGAACGAGCAAAGATTCTACACATAAAAGTGGGTGCAAGAATCCACCTTCGTGTGACTAGTATCAATTTTGTTAAGCATAGGCTTTAGCAGCATGGAGGAAAACCATTGCCTGAGTCGGTCACGCCACTGTTCGATCTGTGGATAGATCCCCAGATGCTCAAATGCTTCGGTGGACTCTTCCATTGACATTGGAGGAGGTAGATCGCCTTCCCCTTTCTTTGGTGGAGTTGTAAACTTTTGGGAACCAGGGGACATCCTAACAGGCCTTAGAGGAGTACTTCTTGGAGTTCCAGAAGTATTAGTGGAACTGGGCAAGTTACCAGGACTGGCTACACCAAACCCACTTATGGTGGGTGGAGGAGTTGCCAGCTTGCTTCCTGATTCAGTAATTCTCTCACCAACATCAGCCAAGAACTTCTCAAGCTGTTCCTCTGTTGCAATCTCTTTATGAAAAGTAGCTCGCTTGTTCGACCAAGGGGTGGCAACCAAGTGCTCCCCACCTGGTGAAGACTGGATTGAAGGTGATAGAGAAGAAGATGCTGGAACAAGATACAAGGATGGGGAAGCCGGTGATTTTGATGGGGTGCTGAAAGATGGTACTTTAGTTCCACTACCGGTTCTTGCTTTGTCACCACTAAGTCTAGATGAATGGTTTGAACTAGGAATTGGCTGATGAAGAGGGACAAGGACATCAGATGGAGAGGCTGAGATACTTCTTGATTTGGGAGGTCTCTTTGAAGACTCTAGAGTAGTTTGCTCGACTTTTGGTTTAATCCCCAAAAGCCCTAACTGTCTATTAGTCAGATGTGTATGCTCCTTTGTTCCTTTGGTAGGTGACATAATTGTTACATCAGTAGTCCTCCTTGTACATAGATAAATAGCCTTGACAAGGGCAAGAAAGGTTCCAACTAAAACTATGGCTGCAAAAGCCTGTATCAGTCTGGCAAAAAGACCTGAACATAATGGTAAAATGTTAGTAACAAGCTGATGCAGTAGCGTTTGAGATCAGTCGAGAAGGAGTGAAGGACCACATCACTTACAAGCAGTTTCTTGAGAAACATATTTGAATTTCAGACTGTCAACAATCCCGCTTTCCCTGCAATCACTCAAATTGAAATGAATCTATTAGTTGAGACACAAAACACCAAGCTATAGCTACACATGTTTTTTAATAAGTGAGCTATAGATATGCATTGTTATGATATTACTTTCTTTTTCTTTCTCTGAGGCTGGTTGGATAAGGTTTCTTCAAGCCATACCTTCTTTAAACCTTATTTCCTTTTTAAGGAAACTCAATTAAGGGTTGAAATGCAAAGTCTTTTAACATTATTTTTATTTAAAAAAGAAGCATTAAACAAATGTGCAGTTAATTCCCATCAACTCTAAGTTCCAGAGCAGCTTCTGAAAGCACGATAACTCCTTCCTTCTAGATTTAGGCTCTCATCAATTCATCTAAGTCTTCGTTAGAGGCCACGACAAAATTATCAAATGGACCTGGTAAGCCATCCCTTCCACTGCCCTAATCAACAACAAGATGATATAACCCCGCTTATATCTTAAAAAGTGAGGAGAAAAAGGAATAGAGCGCTCCTCCCTCTGCTAGCAAATGAGTTTGGCAAAACCAAACTGAATTGAACTTTCAAACTCGAAAACTAAGATGGCTGTCCATCCTAATACATGTAATCTTGTTAACGCACTCATCATAAAATTTCTATTGACAATGTAGGTGTGCTTTGAATCAACATCTTAAATCAAATGTATACACATTCCACAACACAAACATAAAACAGGTAATTTCCGGCTTAACTACAAAGTTTCACTTTTTTCCAACCGTTCCAACATGTTGGCAAATATCATTCCACCACCTCTCTCAACTCTTTTACTCCACGTTCAGCACTCAGGGGGGAGCTAAGTAGTAGTAAGGGGGTTCAATTGAAACCCTTCGTCAATTATACTGTGCAAATATAGAAAAAGGAGACTTTTTTTTTGTTATATATAAACTATTGAATCCTTGTGATATAAGGAAAAATTCTAGTGCTGTGACAAAGGCGTTCAAAAATTGCTTTGCTCGCAGGTTCAAATACTAGGTGCGACATTGTAGTTTCTTTTTGAATTCTCTCGTATAAATTCTTGGCTCTTCCACTAACTGCACTAAACAACTTTTATGTCAACCCTTACCAAGCATGGAAAAATGCAGGTCCACACATGGCCTTTGGCTCGATATCTATATATAGTTAAAAAAATTAAAAGATATATATATGTGTGTGGGTGCGTCCAATAAATCATACATTGGCACACGTTGCTGAGTTCAGCAACAACAAAAATAATAACAACAACTATATCTCAATTCCAAATTAATATAAATAACAATGAAAAGTGCGATAAAATAAAAATACCAAAATTAATACCTAATAAATATGCTGAGAAGAGCCGAAGCCGAAGCGAAGGAAATAGAGAGTATGAAAAGGAAAGTAGACTTGGAGGGACGAAGGCTGTTGGTTGTTAGGGCAGCAGAGAAGGCTGGATTCTGGTACACCGTGAATTTTGAGGGTTTAGGTGGCGGCGAGCTCTGCTCTTTTACTACTCCTCCGCCGCCGGCACTCATTCTCACTGCTTTTTCTCTGTTTTTCTCCCCTTGTGGTTTTATACAACAATCGCCATTATTGGAAACTTCGATTTAGCAAAATCGAGTTCGCCGCTCACCTCACAGAGCTCGAATTTTTTGCTGTTTGAAATTAGAGCATGTGCAGAAGAGAAGAGGGAAAGAGTTTTTGGTTTATAGTAATTAAGTACACTCATGTTTGAGAAATTGTATTTGAGCCCTAGTTATTAGAAATTGTATTCCCCGAATCCCGCGTGATACAGCATAAATCCTACCATTTGCCTCAACTTACGTAGGTATATCTTATTATTTTATGTAAGATATAATCATATAATGTGTGTCAATAAGGCGGGTTATAACTATTAACAACAATTCTATACTATAGTAAATAATTTATGTATAACACTTTATACATAAGGGAGGCGGGCGCTATGTGAACGACGACGGCGGACTGTATTAGGGAGGTGGCGAAAGAGGTGTTAGAAGTCTCGAAGGGTTACTCTGGCGGGCAACAAGGCAACTGGGAGTGGAATGATATAGTCCAATGTAAAATGGAAGTAAAGAAAGCGGTGTACCTTAAGTTAGTGGAGAGCACCGATTGGGAGCACATGAGAGCGAAGAAAGTAAGATATAATGATGCTAGGAAGGAGGCGAAATTAGCGCTCACGAAGGCTAAGACTGCTGGATTTGGTCAGTTGTATGAGGAACTAGGGGGTAATAGTGGGGACAAGAAGTTATTTCGGCTGGCCAAAGTGAGAGAGAGAGAGGAAGGCTCGTGGCCTGGATCAAGTGAGGTGCATCAAAGACGAGGAAGATAGAGTATTGATGGAAGAGACCCAGATTAAGCAAAGATTGCGGACGTACTCTCATAAACTTCTGAATGAATAGGGGGCGGCAACATCATGTTAGGGGAATTGGGGCACTCTGAGAGTCGCTGAGACTTTAGGTATTGTAGGCGTATTAAGGTTGAAGAAGTTGTGGGAGTTAGGCGTAAAATGAGTTGGGGCAAAGCGACCGAACCAGATGAAATTCTAGTAGAATTTTGGAGGTATGTGGGTAGAACAGGCTTGGAGTGGTTGACTGGGTTGTTTAATGTTATTTTCAGGACGAAGAGGATGCCAGATCAATGGAGATAGAGTACGATGATTTCGTTTTACAAGAACAAAGGTGATATCCATAATTGCAACAACTATAGAGACATCAAGTTACTAAGTCATACCATGAAAGTTTGTGAATTAAGAGGGCGGTGTCTATATTAGAAAATCAGCCCGGGTTCATGTCGGGCCGTTCTACTACGAAAGCTATCCACCTTATCAGGAGGTTGGTGGAGTAATACATGGATATGAAGAGAGATTTGCACAAGGCGTATGACAAAGTTCCTAGGGACGTTCTTCGGAGAAGCCTAGAGGTGAAAGCTGTGCCGGTAGCTTACATTAGAGCGATAAAGGATATGTATGATGGAGATAAAACTCGGGTTAGGACTGTGGGAGGTGACTCAGAGCTTTTTTCAGTGATTATAGGGTTACACCAAGGATCTATGTTTAGCCCGTTCTTATTTTTCCTGGCTATGGACGCCCTAACACACCATATTTAAGGGGAGGTGCCACGGTGTATGTTGTTCGCTGATGATATAGTTCTGATCGATAAGACATGAGGCAGCGTTGATGAGAGCCTGAAGGTATGGAGGCAGGCCCTGGAGTCCAAAGTTGAGTAGGACTAAGACTGAATACTTGCAATGTAAGTTCAGCAGCGTGACGAGGGAAGTGGACGTGGAAATGAGGCTCGACTCACAAGTCATCCCCAAGAGAGAAAGTTTCAAGTACCTAGGGTTAATTATCCAGGGAGATGAGGAGATTGGCGAGGATGTCACACACCGTATTGGGGTGGAGTGGATGAAATGGAGGTTAGCGCATGGTGTCCTGTGTGACAAGAATGTGCCAGCGAAACTTAAAGCTAAGTTCTATAGACCGGTGGTTAGACCGACCATGTTGTATGGGGCTGAGTGTTGGCCAGTCAAGAATACACATATTTAGAAGATGAAAATAGCTGAAATGAGGATGCTGAGGTGGATGTGCGAGCACACAAGGCTGGATAAGATTAGAGATGAAGATATTCGGGAGAATGTGGACGTTGCTACCATGGACAATAAGATGAGGGAAGCAAGGCTTAGATGGTTTGGTTATTAGAGTACATATTTTGAGTAAATTGATTTGTTATGGGTATTAGAGTACATGTTTATTGGTTTGCGCATTATTTGACTAGTTTTGGAGCGACGAGCATCGGTTTGAGGTGTTAGAGGGACTTTGGAGTCGGTTATGGAACTTTAGAGCGAGATAAGTCTCTTGTCTAACTCTGTGAGGGGGAAACTACCCCCTAAGTGTTGTAATTGATATTTGTTACTTGTTACAGGGGCTACGTACGCACGAGGTGACGAGAGTCCGCATATAGTTAGATTCATGTTATTGTTCGGGTAGACTTAGGTCCACACCATGTTGTACTTGTACTATAGGGATTATCCTTGCTCGTTTAATTCTTTTATTTCGCAATACGACTTGAGACTAGACATGCGTAGAGTGATAGACTTACTATTATAGAGATTTCGTGAGTTTCATGATTTGCCACGGAATAATGGTGTTCCTCTTACGGATTTCTCACGCGTTACGCGTTTTCATCGAACAAGTTTTTCTTAAAAATTATAACTCACATGTTTATTCATGAGTGGGGATCATGGACCCGTTTAATCTTCTTATTCTAATAGGATCGGTTGTTCGCCTCGGTAGGATTTATGTACACACTCTCATGGGAGCGGACCGTTCGCCTCGGCAGTTTAATAGATGCATCTATAGTTCGTGCTGTTCGACCCTTGGCAGTGCACAAATTATGATGGGATCGAGCCGTACGCCTCAGCATTTCTATAAAATATCCTCATAAAATCGTGCGTAATATTTAGCAAGAAGCCAGTGTATCTATGAGTTTTTCCTCATTTGAATTATACCAACCTATTTGGTGAGGTCTATTTATACATATACATATGCTCCGGTCGAGGAGGAAATTTCTAATTGAGGGCGCGTATTTACTGTACAGAGGAGAATTGTACTACGTACTTACACTTATTTATTTTGTTTATTTACTCTGCCTCATATTTGTTCACCTCTTACTGTACCTGATATTATTGGACCACTAGTAAGTGTCGATGTTGACCCCTCGTCATTACTTCTACAGGGTTAGGCTAGATACTTATTAGGTACACATTGATTTAGGTACTCATACTACACTTGATGCACATTTTTGTGCAAGTACATTTATGTCCGGTGGTCCTTTGGTGGGGAGGCGGGGATGATGCGGGGACTTACTGCGAGCTGCATTTCATGTTACAATCCGCAACTGACAGAGTCTCCTTCAGAGTTAATTATATTTTTCCTGTCTAGTTTGTATTCCGGACAGATGTTGTATTTTATTTTACTTCCTAGTTGATGCTCATGCACTTGTAACACCGGGTTTTGGGGGTACTTACGAGTTATTCATTAATGTAGTTGCGAAAAATATTTTCATTCACTTTGTAAATCCCATTTTGTACTATGTAATGGATTTTGGGTCGTGACACTTACTATTTTGAGGATAATGATAAAGCACGGAACGGAAAATCAATTATTTTATGAGTATCCAGTTTAATTATGTTCCTTTAAGGTGTGGGAACTCCTTCATTCTTGAACCATATAGGCCCCATCGATTCAACCGTCAATTTGGGTTTTATCAGACTAGTCCTAGTATTTTGAAAATTGACCTTCGTAGCGCCTCATTAGAAGAAGGATTAAGATTTTGGCGAATTTGTGTGTCACATAATTCCATTAACGCAAGGGCGACATTTCCCCCAGCTATATCTATGGCAAAAAAGCTAATTTCGTCAGAGTACAGATCCTGGTGGACAAGAGTGCATGAGAGCTTTCTTGAAGATCATTTAGCATCTTTGGTGACTTTTGCTGGGCCAATCACTTCTGCACCTTTAGAGATCACGCCTCAAGAGCATAACAAGTAGGACAAACTTCCTACTTTAAAATCCAAAGTGGTTGCACCACGAGACGTCAAGGGACCTCCATATAAAGAAGTTAAAAAAAGGAAGGGACCTTCTCAAGCTCACCAAGTCCATGAGGGTTCCTTTCCACTAGGCACCGTTGTCCCTACCTCCAACAAATGCCCAACCCAAAATGAGAGTGATAATAGTCATGCCGATCAAAACTTCAAGCGGGTGAAGCCATATTAAAACAAACAAGGAGACACTCATTTGGGTGTAGTCGAGATTACTGACAGTATTGACAGTGCTTCAAGGACTTTGACGGTCATTAAAGAGGTAACACTTAAAACTTTCATATTGTCTTATAATGTACAAGTAACTTCACTAACCGTCTATCTTTTTTTTCTATGCAACCAAATAGTGATCATGTTTCGATAACGTCATACGCAAGCCACAGGGTGCTAGTGAATCTGTGGCGGATCCAGACTCGAGGAAATCACTTCCAATATCAAAGTTGGACCTAGAGGCGACTTCTATTCCTAATCTTGGAGAAAAATCAGGGCCTAATTTTCACCAACAATTAGCACCAACGATGTCTATCTTTGACGGAAGAAAGGTTTTGACGCTTCACAAGGATTTTATCTTGAATGCTTGGACTAAAATTCATGCCAAACTCTCCGACCTTACTGCAGACAATGCTTCTTCTCTTCAATTCGAGATCCAAGTGATTCTCGAGGAGATGGATGAAGAGGGTGTGGATATTTCCCCTCTAAAGACCTATTGATGCGTTTCTTTAAGCTTGCCACTTTATATGACCAGGCACGGTCAACTCCTTCTGATAAGGTTATGGATGTTGAAAAATCAAAGTCATTTTTAAAAGCCAAGGAATAGCTTGATCTTGTCTTGACTGAAAAAGGGAGAAGGTCGAGAAACTGTCTGTCACCAGTAAATCTCTCAAAGAGTCCAGGGAGAAGGTGACACTGTTAAGACTCTCCAAGATGTTGCCAACAAAGAGGTTGAAAAGATTGAATGTGGAGTCTCATCTGCTGAAGAGCTTAAAGACTTGGTCAATTACAAGTTGTATTTAGATTAGCCTATGTAGAGTATTCTATTTGCTTCTTTTTTTCTTCTTGTATTTGGTTAATTAGCGATTATTCTTGAAAATGAAAACTCCATTTGTTTTACTTTATATTGCACGTTTTCATTGATCCCCTTGCAGTTCAATATCAATATTTGCTTGCTTAACATGCTGTATTGACATCCACAAAATGGAACTTGGATTTCTTTTAAATATCACTATCGCTCATGTCTCGAAGTTTTCTGTATTTGAATATACATCCTCCTTTTTCTTTGAAGATAATATTGTTCATCACCTTTGTAAATTTGCAGTAGGAGGTATATATCTCAATGTGAGAATGCCAAAAATATGAGCCATTTGATTTCGTAGAAACTAAAATTTAAAATCTAATACATATTCGATATCAGCAATCAAGGCACCTTCAGAATCGTCCCAGACAATATTTTGAAACCAACTTTATGTTACAACATGCTGTCAATTCCAGATTTGCACAGTCTCACCAAAAAATTCATATCTTGGTGTATAAGTGTTGAAATTACAAACCGTTTAGTTTCATGAAAACTAGACTTCAAAATCTAGAACAGATCTGAAATTCTAAGTCAAACAACTTCAGTATCATCCCGGATAATATTTTTGAAATCAACTTTATATTGCACCACGCTGTCAATTCCAATATTGCGCAGTCTCACCAAAAAATTCATATCTTGGTGTAGAAACGTCAAAATTACGAACTGTTTGATTTATTGAAAACTAGACTTCAAAATCTAGAATATATCTTAAATCAAAAAACTTCAAAATCGTCCCAAATAATATTTTGAAATTCACTTTAGACTCCGACACGTTGACAATTTCAGATTCACACAATCTCACCAAAAAAATTTATATCTTAGCGTAGGAACGTCGAAATCATGAACCGTTTGATTTTTCGGAAACCAAACTTCAAAATCTAAATCATATCCAAAATGAAAATTTAATACATTAAGGATATTTTTAGATAATATTTCAAAGTCAACATAAAGTTCTGACATGCTGACGATTTTAGATTTGTGCGATTTCACTAAAACTTTTGTATCTTGATATGGTATCCTCGAGATCAGAAGACGTTTTACTTTCCATCAATAGACATTCAAGAGAACCATTATCACACATATCTTGGCTTCAAGGGTCACTGAATTTGAAACGTTGTGCAAAGCAATCTTTCTTCTTATACTTGTGTTCCCTTTTGACGCCTCTCTTCTCTTCCCCCTCCCCTCCTTTTATTTAGGGTAGAGGGCGGACTTGGAGACCCAAAAAACTTGAAGGTTTGGCAAACTCGAAGACATAGAGAATCCCTGGACGTCAATGCAAATACTTGGATCCTCCTAAAATCGTCCCATTGAAGATACCAATTTACCATGGAGGGTTGTCCCTTTTAAATCAAATAAGATCCAAAGTTCAACAGGAGGATGGCATTTCAGCTTGATTTTATATTCCTTCATACTTCACTCGGAAAATAATTAGGGCAATATGTATCTTTTGAACTTATGCGACTGAACTTAGAATGAAACTCTAAGTTGCCTAAGTACCTCGGTGAAGAGGATCAAGTCATACCGTAGTTCATAATGGGTGAGTTTTCTTTTTACTATTATTTTTTTATATCCTAACTTTTGCCTAGGCCGCCTCTTTCGAGGTTTTCAACCTAGCAAACATCTTTTTTTTTGGGTCGTACACAGTTTATACTCTTGCGGGCCAGGAGTGTAGGAACATGCAGTTTAGGATCATGCGTCAAGGAGCATTGCAACTTCAAGGATAATACTTTTTCAAAAACTTGCCATTGATAGGGTCAATTCTCATGCTGTCTGCATCAACCAGCTTGTAGGCTCCACTTGAATAGGCTTTTTGCACGACATATGGCCCATCCCATTTTGAAGTGAACTTCCCTACAGGTTTATTTCAGGCTCCCTATAGTTCGATTTCTGTTCCACAAATCTGCATTAGAAATCATGTTCTAGGGTTGACGTGTTTATTTGCATTCAAACCATGTTAAACCTGTGCATTAGATATCCTATTCTTAGGGTCTTCATGTTTATTGCTTCAGTATACTACATGTCACTATTCCATGCATTAATTCTGCATAAGTACTTTCACTTAGAGATCCTGCTACTAGGTTAATAATCATGCCTTAATAAAAATAGTCATCCTCTGTATGCATTAGATACCATGTTTTTAGGGAACTCTGTTTGCATTTATTTGAATCATGTTTATTCCGCTTAAATAAGCCTCCTGTCCATGAAAAGGTTTAAACACTCCCCCCCACGCGTAGGTATCATGTCTCTAAATACAAATTGGTATAAATCACTTGTTATGATCTGTATCATCTAGATCATCATGCTCATATGTTGAATAATCTTAAATTGTTAAACAGCTCCTGTAATTGCGATTGCATATAGTCCCACGCCCAGGCAAGCCTTAGGTAATTAATCTCCTTGTATAAAATTGGAAACTGTATTTGCGGTTGAACTTCTAAGTTTTACAGGATTTAAAATCAATAGGCAAACTGATTAGGACCCTTCTATTGAGTTTGTAAAATAGTGTTGCATATTCTGTATATTAATGTTCACCTAGACATCCTGTCCTAGGACTCTTTCTCTGAAATTACCTGAATCTATGTTTAAGGCGTGCTGCTTATTTGTCTATATATGTGGAGGAAAACATGAGCCCCTTACTGCTTCCCCTATTTGATTGTCCTATGTGTTATTTGTTGCCGCCTAGATTTTCCCCTTTTGAATACCTTAGGGGTTGTCTAGAATTGCCCAGATTTAGAGGTCCTAAAACTCCTCCGGGATCACAAGGAAGGGACGGGTAACAACACTCTTAGAGATCGCTAAATAAAATTTGCTTAATAACCACTAAGGGGTGCGGTAATGGGTAGAAAAGGATATGATGACTCGTGCGCTAATGCAACGTGTAGCCCCTCATTAAGGAGTGATTACCAGGCATTGCATGGATATGATCCTATAGGATAAACAACTTAGGACCCATTTCACCCATTTACATATGTGTGCTTAGACTGCTAATCTGTTAAAACCTTTATTCATTTACATATGTGTGCTTAGACTGCTAATCTGTTAAAACCTTTATTCATTTACATATGTGTGCTTAAACTGCTTATTTGCACCTAATTAATTCACAAAGTAAGTTTGGCCGGGACCCACCGTTGTGGACTTCGAGGGGTGCCAAACACCTAACCCTTGAAGTAACTTCAATCCCTTACCCAATCTCTGGTTATACAATTAGTGTTATAAATGACCCGTAATAGGTGCCCTAACGCACCTTAATTCGTTAGGTGGCGACTCTTCAAATTCCTTACATCCCTTTTCCCAAAAGGAAATGAGTTGTCCCAATAATGTCAAAAACCCTGACTAATCCCAAAAGAGAGGAAGGGGGGGGGGGGTGTGACAATAGCTTTGTTAGGTGATTTCGGACTTAGAAGTGGGTTCAGAGTGTTATTCAGAGGTCCGTGGTAGAATTAGGCTTGAATTGGCAAAAATGGATTTTTGGCGATTTCCGGTCGGCAGTGGAAAATGAGATATTGGGATCGGAATGGAATTTTGGAAGTTGGAATAGGTTCGTAGTGTCGTTTGTGATATGTGTGCAAAATTTCAGGTAATTCGGACGTGGTTTGGTTTGTTTCGACATCGTTGGCGAATTTCGGAAGTTTAGAAATACTTAGGCTTGAATTTCGGGTTAATTTGGTGTTTTGATATTGTTTTGAGTGTTCCGAGGGTTCGACTAAGTTCGTGGGATTATATATGATGTGTTGGTATATTTGGTTGAGTCCCCGAGGGGCTCAGGATTATTTTTGATGATTATCGGAGGAGTTGGAGCTTGGAATGATTAGCTGAAAGTTTGCTGGTTTTGTCAAAAGCACACCTGCGGATAGGGAACCACATGTACGCGGCACGCAGGTGCAGAAAGGGCTTGCAGATGCGGGCGGGGTGCTAGGGGCTAGGAGCGCAGGTGCGAGAGGAGGAGCGCACCTGCGGAACCGTAGGCGCGAAGTGGAGACCGCAGAAGCGGAAGTGGACTTTTAATGAAATTCCGCATAAGAAAAAAGTTTTTTGCAGGAGCAGTCCCACAGATGCGGGAATGGGACCGCAGATGCGGTTTTGCTGGGCATAACCTATAAATTGGAGACTTTGCGGAATTTGGGTTATTTTCCACCATTCTTGTTCGGACTTGGAGCTTTTTGAAGGATTTTGAAGAGTGAATCAAGGGGGTTTTCGTGGAGGTAAGCTACTTGAACTCAATACTCGATTCTATGATGATTTTTAGTAGATTAAGCATAAAATTTGTGGGATTTAAGGGTGAAAATTGGGGAATTACGACTTGGGACTTGGGAGTAAGAATTGGGTGATTGAGGGGTCAAACGAAGTTAGTTTTTGATAAATTTGGTATGCACGGACTCTGGAGAGGATAATGATTCTGGTTGTGTGATTTTTATCGGATTCCGAGACGTGGGCTCAGGGGTCGAGTTTGGCCAATTTTGAGATTTTTGATGTAATTTGACAATTTTTCGCGTGGGCTTTGGTCCTTTAGCATGTATTGATGATATGATTCTGATTTTGGTTAGATTCAGAGCATTTGGAGGCCGAGTCAAGAGTCAAGGGCATCGCGTGTTAGAGTTTTGTCGGGTTTGAGGTAAGTAATGATTGTAAATCTTGTCCTGAAGGTATGAAATCCCAGATTTCACATCGTTTCACCATTTTGACGTGGCGCACATGCTAGATGACGAGCCTGTGGCGTGCACCGTTGGGGATTGTGACTTGGTCCGTCCCGTAGCAACTATTAAATTGCATATTTGATTGGAAAATACATGATATTTTATCTTTTAGAAAGTATTACTATGTTTTGAGATGAATTCCATATTTGGGCCTCGTGCCAAGATGTTTGGACCCTTTGGGGGCTTTTTATTACTATTTCCTCGTTGTTTTGATTTAAGATCTGAACTCAGTCATGCTATATTTTTACTCTGTTTTGATGCATAAAATGATATTTTGGGCTGAGCACCCTGTTTTATTAATAGCCTGGGTGGCTTGAGAGGTTTCTGATTGAGTTAGGGCGAGGGCATGTGTGTGAGGATATCATGGGATCGGGCTGCGCGCCGCAACATGTTGTACTGATATATGATATATGAGAGGCTGAGGGCATGATTGATTACACCACGAGATGGCTTGTTATAGCGCTTGGACTGTAGGAGCCCATCTGGAGTCTATACACCCCCAGTAAGCGCGGGGTACCCTGAGTGAGTGATATGATGTTGCCCCAGGGGCTGTTCTTGATTCATGATGTGCACGAGGGGCTGATTACGAGTGATTGTGAGGTTTCCCGAGGGGCTGATTCTGAGTGATGTTATGCCCGAGGTGCGGTTTATGATACATGTTTTGCCCGAGAGTCTATTTATGATTTTAATCACTTTTACTCTAAAATTCATTGAAACTCTTTTGAAGCTGTTGAAAAAATATCGTCAAATGATTTTTTACTGAAATTTGGTTTTATGCGAGAGGATTTGACTTATATATTGTTATGAAGGCATGCTGTACTTACTGTGATTACATGACGTGGATTTATGCATTTCTTACTGCTCAGTCTTTATTTACATTTATTTCTTACTAAGTTGGCGTACTCACATTACTCCCTGCACCTTGTGTGCAGATCCAGGGATTTCTGGACGTGATAGCGAGCGCATTGTTCCATTCGTCACGGATACTCGGAGTCGGCAAGGTAGCTGCATGCAATCACAACATTTTTGTTCTCCCTCTTATCTTCCTTAGACTATATTAGTGTTTTCCAAACTGTAATAGTCTTAGTTATTTTCGGATAGTCCTTAGTAGACGTTCGTGACTTGTGACACCCTGATGTCGGGCTTTTGTTTCTTTCCGCACTTGTTATTTAAACTTGTGCTATGAAGTTTTATTAATTAATGTTTTATAAACACCTTTATTATGGAGTGTCGAATCATTCTGAAAATGTGTCGGCTGGCCTAGTTCCATGATAGGCGCCATCACGACTGGGTGGTTTGGAGTCGTGACAGTGGTGTAAGTGGGGTGGATCCATCACTTGAAGCATCATCATCTTCCTTCACAACAGAGTACTTGGGTCCGGAGAGGTCAAGCAGATTAAGAGTTTTCTTGATCTTTTTACAAAATCGCTTCCTCCTTCGGGTGCGTTTGTGGAAGATCTTGCTCCTTTTGAGGATGAAGATCCGAAAACAAGAGTTGATGCGGGTGGCACTTGGGGTGCTTGTTGTCCTAACGAGCTTGCTTTGCTCCTCGTAACTGGTCCAAAGCTTCCAAAGGTAATATCGAGGATGCTTTCCATATCAACATAGAACCTAGAATTAGCAACATTGGTGGAAGTTGAACTGGAGTTGATTTTATTTGAAGCCATTTCAATGTTCTTGAACTTTGGTGATTGAAAAGCTGAGATGAGAGGTAGAGATTGTCCCACTGGGCGTGCCAAAATTTGTGGACAATAAAATTCGCATCGAGAAAATAAAACCAAGACCGAAAAATATCGCAACAATCGTAGTATTTGATTCCAAATAATATGATTGTACAATCTCTATGAATCATCTGATTCTTCTTTTCAATAGTAAATAAATTCAAGGGCCTTTGAGCTTGCTCTTGAATCTATATTTGTTGTCACGAACGATGATCTTGAATTCAACTATCATGAACTTTGATTTGAACTCGCACTCCTTGAATCTTGATTTGTTCTTCATTCTTTAGCTTGGGCTTGATTGTTGAACTTGAACTTGAACTTTATTGCTTGAAGCTTAAAACTTGTGGAGAAATTTACGCGTTTGATCCACGAGCTCTCTCTTGCTTCTTGTTATAACTTCTGATTTCTTTTTTGAGTTATGAAGACCCTTATTTATAGTTTTAGGAGGGAAGAGTTATGATAAGAAAAATATCTTTCCGACCAATCAAATTGAAGTGTGACAAGGCCGCATTTGATTGTCTAGAACATGTCACTTGCACATATGACACGATTTCATTGGTCTTTCAATTTGACTTGGCATCTCTTGTTATTTTGACATGTGGCATGATCCTATTGGCTCTTTTGTTTTACTTGGCGTGCCACGTCATTTGACACGTAACACCAAATTGGGCCTCTAAGAAAATGAAATCTTGGGCTTAATGAAGCGAGCTCATTATTTGTAACTCAACTAAATGGGCTAGCCCAATCAATATTTATTGAACTTAAATAATTAATCAAATTATATTAGCCAATAGTTTAATGGACTAGCCATTGTTGGGGAAAAATATTAAGCAGATAAAAGGATCAATACTTTTCCATCTCAAAGGTAACACCATTCCGTGAGTATTAACAGGAGAATTTAAAACGTTCAGTAATGATCTAATAATAATTAACGTCTTAAACATACATTTTAAAACTCCATATGAGAAAAAACAAAACATTATTAGAACACGCGTTTGTCAAAAATATACTTATCGAAAAGAAAAGGGTTTTTTTACCTTCCTATACTGTATATGAAACTTTATTACCCTTCCTAATCAAGTTTTAGCTTAATTACATAGATATATACAAATTACCAAGTATATATAAATTAGTTTTAAATGAGTATCCTTTTAGGAATTGAATAATGAATCATTTATTTCACATCCTTGTTCTCTCTCTCTCTCTATCTCTCGTTTTCTGTTATTTCCTCAATTTTTCTTCCTCTGACTTTCTCTACTTTTTATCTTTTCATGTTGTATATATTTTTAATGGAATTCATCAACGGATTTCAATCGTTTTACTATAGAGTTTTAACTTAGCAATTTTCTTTCATGTTACACAATTGATGTTCAAATTGAAATTGTCAATCAATAAAGTTTGAAGGTGTTTGAGTCTCCACCATTAACAACCATTAAAAAGTTTTGAAGCTTTGAATTCGAATTTGGATTTTCAAAAAGCATTATTTGTTTGGATTGGGTATTCTTGCAAACAATTGAGAATATTGTTTGGAGTTTATATCTCAATTTTAAGAGTGTTCGGTGAAGATTAGACTTGATTTTGGCTGAATTTCAGATTAAAACTCGAAGAAGAAGAAGAACAACACATGACATACAATATACTTACGAAATTGTAGTAAAGTTGTATTATAATTATATATAAATTGTATTATGTTGTAGTTACTTGTATGGATCATTGTATAAAATTTGTATTCAAGTTATCAATACTATCTTTTTACATAAAGTTCTTGATATGTATCAAAATTGTATTAAGAGAGGAAGTTCTGATTGGAAATTTAGAGAGGAGGAAGAACATACCACATACAAAATATATACAAATCAGATACAAAATACATACAAAAGACATACCATACAAAATTTGTATGAAAATTGAAAGTTGTATGATTTTGTAGATGTATTTAATTGGGTAAAAATAATATATGAAAGTTGTAAATAAGTGTATACTATATATTAATTATATGAAATTTATTTTTAGTATATATGTTGTTGTAGATATATTAATTTGTATTAAATTTGTACTTTAAATTTGTATGATTTTGTACCATATATTGTTCGAGATGCCGAATTTATATTCAAAGTTTTCAACTTTTTAATGAGTGTCAATGATGAAAAATACCGAATTTATATTGTATGTTGATGTAGTTGTATTTGACTGGGTAGTGCATTAGTCACAGTTTTTCAGACTAATTAAACTGACTAATATATAAATTATAGCTTAATATCGTCTGATCATGATTAACATTTCTTCCTCTTTTGTATCATTTTATTTGTGACTTTCTCAATTACCAAATTAATTTTCGTTTAAGGATTAATATTACACTAACCTTCTCTTATATTGACGATTTTTGGCCCTTTTTACTTAATCTCTCGTTGGAATAGTGTCAGCTTCAAAGTTCGGAAAGGAAAATGCAAGATTACATGGCTTATTATCCCTATCTAGATTTTGATAGATACATTGTAATCTTAACAATTAAAGGCCATATATTGATTGAATGATAGTATTATTATTTTTGGCAGTCGCGATTGACTAGTACTAATTCGAAACGTAATTTCTTGTACCGTTTTGTTTGTGACTTTCTCATTGATCTCGTTTTAATTTTGTCACGATACAAAATTCAACTAGTCGTGATGGCACCTAACGGGTTAGGTGAGTCAATTAACAACTATCCAATTCTAATAAAATTAATTAAGACAATTAAGCAAAAAAAATATTTAAATCCTATACATTTCTCAAAGACTGATAGTACAAATCATGAGTTTCTAAGAATAGAGTTTACAAAGCTGAAAGGAAATAAATACATAGTCTGTTTGAAAAGTACATAAACAGAGTTTTATAGATCTAAGGCTACTACGAATAAGAGGCAGCTACAACCGAGACGCAAGTACAATTTCAATCCAGCTCCCATCGAACACAGCAACATCAACAACCAATATCTGCACGCAAGGTGCATAAGTGTAGTATGAGTACAACCGACCCCATGTACTCAGTAAGTAACAAATCTAACCTTAGATTGAAAGCAGTGACGAGCTAACACAAGGTCGGGTCCAATACCAATATGCCACAACAGTTCATAACAACATAATACAAGTAATAAAAGAGGAATCTCAGAAGTAAAAATGCTCAGCTCGTTCACAGTTCCAAAAAATAGTCATGCTTTTCAAGTCTCTCAGTGAAAACCCAAATCCTTTACTGAAAATGCCAAAAGAAATACGAGTAAGTTTGAAAATTATAATTATTCCAAATATCCTTTCCACAATAAGTAAGATATTTTATTTTCTTTCCAGATAGCAAGTGTGAAATACCTCTCTATGCCCACATATCAATGTGTATAAAAAAAATTCATGAATGACGTGATACCGTACAACATGAGGAAAAATGCATCTCTATGCCTGTATGTCATGTGTGCATGCCAAGGCCATGTATCTCAGAGATGAATCATGTACTCACACTCTCAGAGTACTCAACCTCAATGTCTCACACTTTCAACTCATCCTGCTCAATCACTCGGTACTGTGTATGGCCCATACAGCCCAGGGAAGATCCATCCCGGAATATATACATCACTGACCATCAGTCACTCAGTACCGAGGAAGGCCAATCCGATCCTATAGAGAAGATCCATCTCCCGGTATATAAATGCTTCGGACAAGACCAATGTCCAAGGAAGATCCATCCCTCAATATAATCAACCACGCTCACTGGGGGTGTGTACAGACTCCGGAGGGGCTCCTACAGCCCAAGCGCTATCATAAGTTAGATCCAGGCATAAAACAATATAACATGCTGCAACGTGCATCACGATCCTATAACTGTCACTCATAATCAGGCTCTCAGCCTCACTCAGTCATAAATCTCTCCAGTCTCACTCACGGGCTCACAATGTCATGAAACTAGCTCGACAACAATGAAATGATGTATCAATAAACAACAACCGAGCCTGAGATATGATATGAATGCATGAATATGACTGAGTATGAAATATCACTGAAATCAGTGAGATGGCAGCAAGAAACGACCACTATGGGTCGTAACAATATCATCATAAAGCCTAAACATGATATTTAGCATGATTGACAACTCAATTACTTTATCACATGGTGAAAACACAAATATCAACAAAATAGGGCCATTATACAGTGTCATAGAAACAACAGAGTCACAATTCACAGGGTGCACACATACACGCTCGTCACGTAGCATGTGCGTCACCTCAATACCAATCACATAACACGAAATTCGGGGTTTCGTACCCTCATCACTAACTTTAGAAGAGTTACCTCGAAGAAGTGAAATCCAATACCCAGCAAGCCAAACGATGCTCCAAAAATTCCATCCCGTGTGTACCGACCTCCAAACGGTTACCCAAATTCCCAACCTCAGGGATCGTGATGGCGCCTAACACCACACTTGCTAGGCAAGCCAATGTTAGAATTCGAATAATTTATTTCCTTAGTTTATTACTTAGCACAAATAAATAACTTCCAAAGGAACTTAATTAGAATAATTCCCAACAACAATAAAATAAAATAAAATAATAATAATAACCATTTAAATAAAACGGATCACGAATTAGTTATGTAAACAACTCTAAGACTACCCTAGGGTCTGGTGCACAATCCACGAACTACTAAAGAATACTACAAATAATGGCTGAAAGAAATAGTGCGACTGTTCTGAATAATATAAAACAGTGTATGTAGAAATGGGAGAAGACTCTCGGAATCTGCGAACGCCGGCAGATGTACCTCGTGTCTCCAAATGAATCGGGTGGTCGTCCTGGAATCCTCTACTGCTGACTAGTACCTGGATCTGTGCAAAAGAGCACAAAGTGTAGTATCAGTACATCCGATCCCATGTACTGAGTAAGTGCCGAGCCTAACCTCGACGAAGTAGTGACGAGGCTAAGGCGAGACTTTTAACAATAAACCTGTGATATTAATATATAACAATAACACAATAAAATAATTCTACACGAACAAGAAAATATATCTGATACAATAATTAAAAAAAACAGGAAGGAAATCTAAACACATCAATTCAAATACTGCAACAATAACAAAATAACACAACTGTCTCTTTCAGGCCTCAGCTATAACCAATCCTAAAAAATTTCCAAGTTTCCAAACTTTATCTTTGAATAAAAGTAGTTCCAAAATATGAAAATAGTAATATAAAATAGAAAGCTTCAAATCTTTGTTTTTAAAAAAAAAAACACAACAGTAAAAATAAACATTTAGCTTTTCAAATCTTTATTTTCTTTGAAAATCAGTAAAAATATAAATGTTCTCCCTTATTGCTCCTTGTTGCGGCGTGCAACCCGCTCCCACCTGTCCTCCCTTATTTCTCCTCCCTAATATATCACCCTTATTGCTCCTGTTGCGGCGTGCAACCCGATCCCACCTGTCCACCCTTATCACTCCTTGTTGCGGCGTGCAACCCGATCCCACCTGTCCACCCTTATCACTCCTTGTTATGGCGTACAACCCGCTCCCACCAGACATATCATATCAATTTATTCATAAAGAATTTCACAATTCAGGCTAAGCCTTTCACAATACTATTATTTTCACAATTTTAAACAGAAAATCATATAGCTCGTAAGCTTTGACCAATATCATTTCACAATAAAACCAACCAGAATATAAGTAAATACCGTAACGCTGTCAATCCATCTCAGTCTTTATATACTATGATAAACTCAAGAGAACATCCAATATTTTTAACACACTTACAACAACAATTAGAAATAACTCAATGAAACCCAATAAACACGTGAACCTCAACAATTGCGAAACAGTTAGACTGCATTACTCACAACTTCCTCAATATTATCAAAATGAAACCACCAGGAACGTAATTATATGTATATAATTCGTAAAAATAATGCCAAACCTCTCAACCGTTATACATATCACAAGGAAACCAGCTCAAACAACCAATACTCTTTCCAAATAATCACAACAATATCTAACAACAGATCAATAAGGCCAAATAATCATAGAAGCAATAATGAACATATAACAATTAAGATAATAATCAAAGAAGTGGGGAACGGGAAGGGGGTCATGTTTAACAGACAATGTGGGTGGTGCATAGATACTCATCACCACACCTATACACCACGCCCATGCATTTCACATAGCAAACAAGTGGGGAGTCCTATTCCCTCAAGCCAAAGTTAGACCAAACACTTACCTCAATTCCGCAGGCTACTTACTGCTCAATTATTGCTTTTCTTTTTGAATTCACCTCTAACTCGCTCGAATCTAATCAAAATTAACTTAATATCATTAATTAATGCTAAAGGAACTAACTTTATTGAAAAATATAATTTTTCCTAAGTTTTCTCAAAAAAGTGAAAACCCGACCCAGGGCCCGCTTGGTCTAAACTTGGGGTTCGGACCAAATTACGTTTACCCATTCACCCAAATATGCTATTAGTTTTGAAATCCGACCTTGATTTGATATAAAAATTCAATTTTTACAAAACTCGTTAATTCTACCCAAATTCTAAATTTTTACCATGAAAATTCTTTGTTTTTGCTTTAAAAGTGATGCAAAATAATAAGGAATTGAAAGAAAAAGGTTTGGAATTGATTACCTATGAATTGGGGATGAAGATTGTTGAAGAAAACTCGTTTTTAGGGATGGAACTTTGAAAATTTGGAGAAGAAAGGGTTCTGCCCGTTTTTAACAGTATTTATATTAGCTGAGCTGTGCAACTGTGCGAGCGCGGATAAGGAGGTGCGATCGCACAGGGTAAGGAAAATTTGAGCACTGCATTCGCATGGGGAGGGGTGCGATCGCACAGGGTATTTGCCTCTCCTTCCCCAGGCCCGATTTAACTCAGTGCATTTGCACAGTATATTGTGCGTTCGCACAGGTTGGCCCAGGATGTGCTTCGCGATCGCACCCTTAGCTATGCGTTCACACATTGTTCCAAACAGGCCTCCAACTTTACTCTGTGCAATCGCGGACTTTCCTATGCGATCGCACAGGACAAAATACCTAGACAACAGAAAAATAAAACCAGCAGTTCTTTCAAGTGAAAAATACCCCGTGGCCTATACGAAACTTACTCGAGCCCTCGGGGCTCTAAACAAATCATGCACGTAAGTCTAAAAACATCATACGGACTTTCTCGTGCGATGAAATCATGCAAATAACATGTAAATCTATGCATTAAACCTCAAAACTCATCGTTTCCAACAAAAACTCTTAAAGTTCATAATTTCTCAACTGGATGTCCGAATCACATAAAACGAACTCCTTTTTTAACCAAAGTTCACAGTTAACCTTTAAATATCATAACAAAGCTGTACCGGGCTTCGGAACCAAAATACGACCCGATACCAATGATTTTTAGCATTATTTCTTTATCTTTAATTCATGAACATTTCAGCAAAACAATTTCTTTCAAAAATTGATTTCTAAGGCTTGGGAGCTCGAAATTCATTTCCGGGCATACGCCCGAGTCCCATATTTTACTGCGGACCTTCTAGGATCTTCGGAACATGGATCCGGGTCCGTTTACTCAAAGGGTTGACCAAAGTAAACTTATCAAATTTAAATTCTAAAAATTACTATTTATCATCTTTTCACATAAAAGCTTTTCGGTTTCACAGCCGGACTACGCACGTAAATCGAGGTATTTAATTTTAGTCTTTTCATGGTTATTTAGCATGGAACGGAGTCTAATTTTATAAAATGATCCCTTGGGTCATCACAATCTCCACCTTTAAAACACACGTTCAATCTCGAACGGGCATAGAAAATTACCTGAAGTGGCGAACAAGTGTGGGTATCTACTCTGCATGTCTGACTCAGACTCCCAAGTAGCTGCCTCAATGGGCTGGCCTCTCCATTGCACTCGAATTGAAGGAAAACTCTTAGATCTCAATTGGCGAACCTGCCGGTCCAAAATAGATACCGACTTCTCCTCATAAGTCAAGTATTTGTCCAACTGGACAGAGCTGAAATCTAACACGTGGGATGGTTTACCATGATATTTCCGGAGCATAGCCACATGGAATATCGGATGAACTGAGGATAACCCTGGAGGCAATGCAAGTCTGTAAGCTACCTCCCCCACCTTATCAAGAATCTCAAACAGCCCGATATACCTAGGGCTGAGCCCCTTCTTCCCAAATCTCATAACACCCTTCATGGGCGACACACGAAGTAATACTCTCTCTCCAACCATGAATGCTACGTCACGAACCTTACGATCAGCATAACTCTTTGCCTAGACTGAGCTGCACGAAGTCTCTCCTGAATAATCTTGACCTTATCTAAGGCCTCCTGAACTAAGTCGTCCCCAACAACCGAGCCTCTCCTGGCTCGAACCATCCAACTGGTGATCTGCACCGTCTACCATATAACGCCTCATAAGGAGCCATCTGAATGCTCGACTAATAGCTGTTATTATAAGCAAACTCCGCTAACGGCAAGAACTGATCCCATGAGCCTCCAAAGTCAATATCACAAGTGCGGCGCATATCCTCCAATATCTGAATAGTACGCTCGGACTGCCCGTCAGTCTGAGGGTGAAATGCTGTACTCAACTCTACTCGGGTACCCAACTCACGCTGAACTCCTCTCCAAAAGTGCGAAGTAAACTGCGTACCCCGATCAGAAATGATAGACACGGGTACACCATGAAGGTGAACTATCTCCCGAATATATAACTCAGCCAACCGCTCTGAAGTATAAGTACTTGATACAAGAATGAAATGTGCTGATTTAGTCAGCCTATCCACAATAACCCAAACTGCATCAAATTTCCTTTGAGTCTGTGGGAGTCCAACAACGAAGTCTCTAGTGATACGCTTTCTCTTCCACTCAAGAATCTCTATCTTCTGTAGCAAACCACCGGTTCCCTGATGCTCATATTTTATATGCTGACATTTTAAGCAACGAGCCACATAAGCCACAATGTCCTTTTTTCATCCTTCTCCATCAATAATGCTATTTCGAATCTTGGTACATTTTAGCTGCTTGAATAAGTATTGGAGACTGCGATGGTCCGTAAAAACGTCACACTGCACACCATAAAGGTAGTGCCTCCAACCTTTCAAGGTATGAACAATGGCCGCCATCTCTAAGTCATGAACAGGGTAATTCTTCTCATGGACTTTCAACTGAAAAGATGCATACACAATCATCCTGCCATCTTGCATCAATACTGCTCCAAGTCCAACTCGAGAAGCATCACAATACACCGTGAAAGAACTCGAATCTGATGGTAACACTAACACCGGCGCTGCAGTCAAGGCTAATCTTAAGTTTCTGAAAGTTCAACCCACACTCGCCTGACCATTCTAATGGAACATCTTTTCGGCTCAATATGTTTCTTAATAGTTGTTCACAGTCACTTACAGAATCATCAAATTGCTTCACGTCAAAAAGAAAAAAAATCTCCTTTCAAACCTTCACAACACTGATAACGAAATGCGATTCACGAAGGCCTCATAATTATATACGCGAATCAATGTGTATCATTTAATGCCACCCGGGTGGGCACATACCTCGTAGGTCAAAGCTCAATAATTAAAACACGAATTTGGCAAATCATGCACAGTTAATTAATTAATTTCCTTATTTATTTATTTATTTGTTTACTTATTATTAGTATTACTTTTATTATTATTTATTCATTTATTAATATTATTATCATTATTTTATACGTAAATTGTTGAATAAGCCTAACATGTATGCTTCCCTACCAGTACTATAGTAAAATTTTGATTCACATGGGAGAATTTAAACACAAGAATTTCCACTGCGGCTCGTAGCCTGATTTAAACATACCAAATCATATCAAAACGCGAGGATCTCGTCCTCTATTCTGAATCACAAGTAATATGCATATCGCCACTCAAAACCTTCCATTTTCTTCTTTTGAATATTATACGTTAAATTAAATTACAACACGTAATGGTAGACCTAGCTATCTCCATAGAATTTCTCAATACAAGTATTCCCATAAGTCACCACCCGGCCTCAAGTCCTCCAGACTGGCCCATCATCAGCACACTGAAATCACATCTCGCACCTCATCCATGGAATCACAAACTGCTTGCACACAGCCGATACCGAGCACTTACATACGCATACAAATGCGTGGAAGGAATTCAAAGAGTTACGCTTCAGGCTGAATCAATGCCGCAAGATAAGGGAAGAAATATGGGAAGTATATCCTAGATGTCCTGTAGCCTCTCGAAGATAGGTATGGACGTCATCATACCGATCTGTAAGACTCTACTAGATACTTGCTCATGACTTGTAGAACCTATGAACCTAGAGCGCTAATACCAACTTGTCACGCACAAAATTCAACTAGTCGTGATTGTATTGGTAAATAAGAACTTCATACGTGTAATAAATCTTGATGACTCAGCAGTCTACGTGGAGCAATGAAGACACGACAGCTGTACGGGACTCTATGAAGAGGTATGAGGCAAAGAGGCACGACAAATCACACCCACGGGTTAATTAGCTATGGAAGTCTCAACCTAATTGAGAAGATGAAGAGACAAGGTCAAAATGTATCTGGGCAGAACAAAGGGCGGATTCAGATATCTTTAATTAGTGATCCACACGTTACACGACATTCACGCAACAGTTACAATTACTCATTATAACATTAAATTAATGTCATAATTAGTCATTAATGCTCAATCACTGAAAAAGGCAGACGTTATATTAAGAAATTCCCTATATAAGGGAGTAACATATAACCTATAAAGGATCATCCGAACTACTATTGCAATGTACTTACTTTTTGTGCATCTTACTGCTTTCCATTTACAACTTAGCCTACAATTATAATCTTATTCTTTGGTTATCAGAAACCCGTGTTCTTCTTAAAATAGCTTTGGGCAAAGAATCTAATTCTTTGGTTAAACAAATTGGTTCCGTCACCGGGAATATGATAATCTTTGTTTGCTTTTCAAGCGATATCCTCTGAACTATGTCGAACTCCAACGACAACAACCAACAAAGGAATGGAACCCCAGTTCCATCACCTTCAAGAACCCCACTTGGTTCAAGGGAACAATCCCCAGAAAGATCCAATAACAACAATGATAATAATTATGAAACAGTGGAACAAGATTGAGTAAAGTAATGATTGCAGAGTATGTGAGCCAAGCTTTGCAAGAATTTGCGAGGGGATTATCGGCAGCATTACCTGCACCACTGATACCCCCCCAATAATACCATCACCATGGAAAATCCTTAATCTGGGTTGGCAAACTCAGGAAGGGGAGATACTCCTAATGAATCTCTCAAAGCGAGACCAGGTATATCTAATAACTCTGAATTACAAAATTTATAGCTAACCATGCAGCAACAGATGAAGGAGCAGAACGATCGCATCGAATAAATTCCTGAAGTACCGCCTATTATCAAAGGCATTGATGTTGATAGGTATTCTCAACAACCTTGGAAGCCAAGTGCGGCACCCTTGCCTATACCCAAGAAGTTTAAAATGCCTGACGTTCCCAAATATGATGGAACAACAGACCCACGTGATCATGTGACTGCTTTCACTATTGGAGTAAAAGGCAACGACTTAACAAAATAAGAGATTGAATCAGTCCTTGTCAAAACATTTAGGGAAACACTTACAAAAGGAGCCCTAACCTGGTATTCTCTTCTCCCTGAAAATTCTATTGACTCTTTTGCTGATCTTGTACATTCATTTATAAAAGCACACTCTGGTGCACAAAAAGTTGAGAAAAGAATGGAAGACATATTCAAAATAAAACAAGGAGACACAGAACTACTCCGTGAGTTTGTAGACAGGTTTCAACGAGAAAGAATGCAATTACCCGGGGTGCCTGATAATTGGGAAGCCATGGAATTTGCAAGCAACCTAAATGATTAAAGCTCAGAAGCCACGAGACGACTTAAGGAAAGTCTAAGAGAATTCCCCGCTACAACATGGAACAATGTATATAACAGGTATAGTACTAAACTTAGAATAGAAGAAGATATCATTGCTCGTTCAAGAGATGAAGATCATTCCAGATGCAGACGTCCTGAATCAGACAGAAGATTAGGTAAAAATAGGTATGATCCTTACTTAGGACCCTTGGGACGTGATATTCGTCCCAGGTTCGAAAACACTAGGTCAGACTATAGACCACCAGGAAGAGACATAGTCTCATCCTCATCTAGATCCAGAAAAGATCAAGATGAACGACCTAGAGGTAATACCCGAATTGGGGATCATACCTTTAATGTAAGTACTACTGAACTTGTCTCAATATTGAGGAACATGGGAGACAAGGTTAAGTTTCCCAAAGAGATGCGATCAAATCCAAATAGAAGGAACCCAGATCACTGGTGTGAATTCCATAACGATCATAGGAACAAGATTGCTGATTGCATATTTTTACAAGGTGAAGTGGAAAATTTATTGAAACAGGGCTCTTTAACAGAATTGTTTAGTGATAAAGGTAAACAGGCATATATGAAGAACATGCAGGAGCCCCCAAAGCCTCCTTCTCCAAAATGAACCGTCAACGTGATACACAGAGGTGAAGAAGTAAACGGAGTGGTCTGCAAAACGACCACAAAGTTCACAATTACACATGGAAAACAGGTTCGTGAAAATCTGGAAGAGGACGATATAACCTTCGATGATGCAGATATCGGCGGATTAATGCTTCCTCAAAACGATGCTCTAGTAATATCTTTACTTATTCATGACACTAACGTAAAAAGAGTGTTGATTGGTCCAGGTAGCTTAGTCAATATCATTTTTCTAAGAGTCGTGGAAGNAGCTTAGCACTTATGCTGAGGGGGTGATCAAAAGTACCAGGTTCCAAGTCATCGATACTGACATGGATTATTACGTAATCGTGGGAAGGCCATGGATCCACGACATGAAAGCACTACCCTCCACCTTGCATCAGGTAATTAAATTCCCCTCTGAATGAGGGATTCAACAAATTAGAGGCGATCAACAGACTGCAAGAAATATAAACTCCATGGTACACTACAACAAAAAAATAGAGGTGGAAGAATCACAAGATAAGGGAATCTCCCAAGCAGGTAACACCGCCCAAATAGGCATGGAAGAAATTACTACCCAAATAGGTACGGAAGGTATTATTGTTGAAACAGGTACGAAAGAAAATACTTACGAGAAGGTGAATCAAGTTACCACGGAAGGTACATTAGACCACACGGATGCAGATTCTAGACCGGACGTCATTCATGAACCGGAGGAAGACGAGCACATCAAAATAACTATGGAAGAGCTCAAAGCTGTTCCATTGTCTGAACAAAAGACTGAACAAAAAGTGTATATAGGCACGAGGCTGAGCCCCGGTCGAAGAGGTAAGTTAATTAATTATTTAAAGGCTAACGCAGACTGCTTTGCATGGTCCCACTCAGATATGACAGGCATCCCACTATAAGTGATGACTCATAAACTAAACAAAGATCCATCCTTCGTACCTATTAAGCAGAAGAAAAGAAAGCAAGGACCATTCAAGAACCAATTGATTGATGAAGAGGTACAAAAACTCTTGAAGATTGGTTCGATACGAGAGGTAACGTACCCTAACTGGTTAGCTAACACTGTGGTAGTACCTAAAAGAATGGCAAATGGAGAGTATGCGTAGATTATACTGGCTTAAATAAAGCATGCCCCAAAGATTCATTCCCATTACCACATATAGATAAAATGATTGATACCACTACAAGTCATGAATTATTAAGATTTTTAGATGCATATTCTGGTTATAATCAGATTAGCATGGATCCCTCAGATGAGGAAAAAACTTCCTTCATTACAAACAGAGGGACTTACTGTTATAAAGTTATGCCTTTTGGCTTGAAAAATGCTGGAGCCACCTATCAAAGGTTAGTGACTAAAATGTTCCAAGAACATCTTGGAAAGACGATTGAAGTTTATATTGATGATATGTTGGTAAAATCAACATAAGCGGAAGATCATTTTCAGCATCTCTCTACTACTTTTGATATTTTACGAAGGTATAATATGAAGCTAAATCTAGAAAAATGCGGTTTTGGAGTGCAATCAGGTAAATTTTTGGGTTTCCTTGTATCAAACAGAGGAATAGAGGTAAACCCCGCTCAAATTAAAGCTATAGAAGAAATACCTGATATTTTAACAAATAAAAAAGAAGTTCAAAGACTAACAGGGAGAATAACAGCTTTGGAAAGATTTATTTCTAAGTCTTCCGAAAAAAGTTTTAAATTCTTCTCAGTTCTCAAAAAGCAGAATCAGTTCGAATGGACTGAAGAATGTCAGCAAGCCCTCAAGAATCTGAAGATTTATCTATTGAAACTACCGCTGCTTTCAAAGCCAAAAGAAGGGGAAATATTGTACATCTACCTGACTGTTTCAGAAATTGCTGTAAGTGCAGTATTGGTAAGAGAAGAAAAAGTTAAGAAATCACCTATATACTATGTAAGTAAAACTTTGCTAGATGCTGAAACTAGATATCCACATCTGAAAAAATTAGCCTTAGCTTTAATAATGACATCTAGAAAATTACGACCATATTTTCAATGTCACCGAATCACCGTTGTGACTTCATATATTTTAAGAAATATTCTGCATAAATAAGAATTGTCAGGAAGATTAGCCAAGTGGGCCATAGAATTAAGTGAGCATGAAAGAATCTATCAGCCTAGGACTGCAATTAAGTCTCAAATACTAGCTGATTTTTTTGCTGACCTTAGTAATAGCATTATCCCTGAAGTAGAAAAAGAGTTACAACTTTTTAACGGTGCTAATCCGGACCTATGAATCCTATTTACCGATGGCTCCTCAAATATAAAAGGTGCCGGCTTAGGCATAGTCATAATATCAACCCACAGTGAAAAGACACGGCAAGCTATCAAGTGTTATCCTATGACTAACAATGAACCAGAGTACGAAGCTATTATTGCAGGGTTTGAACTCGCACGGGAACTCTTAATCTAGCAAATCATGATCAACAACGACTCCCAACTGGTAGTAAATCAGATGCAGGGGACTTACATCGCTCGAGAGACTCAAATGCAATACTATCTTGAAAAAGCACGAGAGCTCGTGAGACAATTCAAAACATGGAAGGTAATGCAAATACCTAGAGAGGAAACTACAGAAGCAGATGCATTAGCTAACCTCGTAGCAGTCACGGAAGTAACAAACAAAGACAATGCAATTGTCGTCCAACTATTCCACTCAATGATCGACCAGGACAGGAATGAGGTAACTTTCAAAAACTTAACCTGGGACTGGAGAAACAAAATTCTTAATTTTTTGTAGAATGGCACCGTACCTGAAGACAGGAAAGCAGCTCAAGCACTTCGCCGCAAAGCTTCACGGTACTGCCTTATTCACAACTCGCTTTATCACAAGATATTCGGAGGACCCCTAGCTAAATGCCTCAGACCTAACCAAACGGAATTTGTGATGAAAGAAGTCCACGAAGGACACTGTGGAAATCACCCAGGGGCGAGATCCTTAGTGAAAACCCTAATCAGAGCCGGATACTATTGGCCTAAGATGGAATAAGAAGTCGAGAACTTCGTATCCAAATGCGACATGTGCCAAAGGTTTGCCAATAACATGCATCGACCAGCAAAATTATTGCATCCAATAGTATCCCCATGACCTTTCATGAAATGGGGTATGTACATAGTGGGACCTCTTCCCACAGCTAAAGGACAGGTACGGTTTTTGCTCATGCTAACCGACTATTTTACAAAATGGGTAGAGGCAGAAGCATTCAAACAAGTGCGAGAAAAGGAAGTTAAAAACTTCCTATGGTGAAACAAAATATGCCTCTTTGGGATACCAAAGGAGATCGTTTGCAATAATGGCCCACAATTCATAGGCTCGCAAATCACAAAATTCTTCGAAAGCTGGCAAATCAAACGGATCACTTCAACGGCATACCACCCCGTGGCTAATGGTCACGCTGAGTCAACGAATAAGGTCATCATCAACAATCTAAAGAATCGGCTGGATAAAGCCAAAGGAAGCTGGCCTGATGAGTTACCAGCGTTATTATGGGCATACAAAACAACTTCAAAAACATCCACGGGAGAAACCCCGTTCGCACTTGTCTATGGCTCAGAAGCCTTAATACCTGTGGAGATTGGCGAATCAAGCATAAGGTTCGAAACAACCATGGAGGAAGAAAACGACGATGAATTGAGGACCAATATGGACCTGCTCGAATCACGGAGAGAAGCAGCACTAATACGGATGACAACTCAAAAACAAATCATACAGCGTTATTACAACCGTAAAGATCATCTCAGGTACTTCAAGATTGGGGACTTCGTACTCAAAAAAGTCTTTCAATCAACAAAAGAAGCAGGTGCAGGAAAGATAAATCCAAATTGGGAAGAACCCTACAAAATTCGAGGCATAGCTGGGAAGGGCGCCTATGAGTTAGAAGGTATGGACGACAGAGTTCTACCAACAAGCTGGAACGCCATCCACCTAAAAAAGTATTTCTTTTAAGGAAAAGAAGTACCCCCGGTCAGGTATCACACGTTCGATTTTATTTTGAACATTTAAAAATTAAATCTAACCCATCACTAGATGATGATATTAGACCTGCAAAGACGCGAGGAAATAACACAATTCCCGGTCTAGGGTTACATTTTCTGATGGACGTTTTAAAGGGTTAAGCAATCATCATCTAAAAAATTATATACCTTCGAGTCACAAGGAAGGAATAATCCAGTGCTCGAGATCTCATTCTTCAAAGCTCAAACACTTAGGGGACTATACAGTATGGAAGGCTTAGACGAAGGAAAGAAATGTACATCTTTATACTTATTCAAAACTATTGTAACAAAAACAGTTAGGGGTAAAAGATCATCATCATTTGTACTTACTCAAAAAACTGTTATCAAATAAAACAGTTACGGATGAAAAAGCATTTTCCTCGTACTTATTATAAAACTGTTATCAATAAAAATAGTTGCGAGTAGAAACCCCAATCCTTATAAAAACTGTTACTAATTAAAAACAATTATTCCCTTGTATTAATATCAAAAAACTGTTACCTATGAAAAACAGTTACGAAATACAAGTGTATATCAAATCTGTTAAACAAAAACAGTTGTAGCATGAGTTTTAGACGATAATCAAACACATGTAAAATGTCGTGGAAGTTCAAACAAAAAAACTTTCCTTGGAAAATGTGTAAAATTCCTATCACTCTATTGCATTATCATGAACTTGAGACTTCTTCTTCATGTCAATCATAAAGGGCCCTCTTTCATAAATGAAGCCTACTACAAAAAGGCTCGCAAACACTGTACCTACTATGAAAAGGTACGAGTGATTACATCATCCTCATGCAAAAATTCAGAGGTAAAAACAAAACCTCAAAAATTACACATGCAAAAGACTTAAGAGTAAAGCAGAAACTCGAAGCAAAAAAGTCTTAATTTGCATATATTCGAAAAAAGCGTCTAAGTAAGAACTAAGTACAAACTAGTACTTAGCCGCATATAGTTTATACATCGAAATGCCTCTAAGTTGTCAGTTGGGGACTTTTGAAAGATCCAAGTTTACCCCCNGGAGCAACTAGGGATGAAGAGGCACGAGCAACAGGAGTCTCACCATCAGGTGAAGAGAGGTTATGACCTTGTTGAGCCTTCTATATGGCTTCCTTAGTTTTAGCTATTTCAGCACTAAGGTCGAAACCCTCTTGACTCATTTCCGTCAATGTGTCAAGGCGAGAATTCATATACGCCCAGCTCACATCAACAACAGCCACCTCTTCAAGATCTTCATAATCCCTTGCCCATACTTGAAGCTCAACTTTCAATCCGTCCTTCTCCGCTTCAGCAGCTTCATGGGCGGCCCTTAACGGTACAATCGACTCCTCTAGAGTTTGAAATTTATCTAAAGCATTACGAAGATCCTCTTGAGTACGGGTGAGTGATTGCACGAGCTCGCCTGAGTATTCCTCCTTCTGCCCCAACAAGTTCTTTTAAGTCTCTAATCTCCTCTGAGGCACGGGATAGCTGCTCAGCAAATGAGGACTCTAGAATACTCATGTCTTTATCAGCCTGACTGGAAGAAGCCTTCTCTACCGCCAGTTCTGCCGCCATGAGCCTCATCTGCCGCTTCAAGGTACTCCTTTACTCTTCTAAGGCATCTATGTCAATCCTTAGTCTATCATATTGTGCTTTCCAGTTATCAACATCGGCCTGCAACTCTTTTGTCTCCTGATCTATATTTGAGATCCTCTTCATGAGCTCCATGCCTATAAGATTAATCTACAAGAAATAAACCAATTAGATATGATAAATTTCATATACGAAAATGAAAGAGGAAAACCTGCATCATAACTTCAAAGACGTATGCACAACTTCATTGGCCCATGTAAGAGCACTATGGCTGGCTAGCTTGGTTTTCTCAGTGGGACTTAACAAAGTCTTGAGCCACACTTCGGGCTCACCCTTTTCTTGAAAAGATTCCCCTCAGCTGGAACCTCTATTATCACCTGCCGCATCTCTCTGTTGGAAGACACTACTTCCCTAGCAGAAGGCATGAAAGCAGGCAGAGATGAAACAACAATAGACACGGAGGGTTGATGAACTGGAGAAGCCACAGGCAAAGCAACATGCACGAAGGATTGAAGAGTTGAGGAAGCCATAGGCAAAGCAACAACAGAAGCCGTAATATCCAAAGGAGCAGATGAGACAACTTCTCTTAAAGAAGCGGGAAAAATAGTAGCCAAAGGGACATCATCAGGAGAAAGGTCAAAACTGTCACGCCCCAAAACCGAGATATAAGAACGACACCTAACCGGGTAAACCCGGTCAAACGGACCTGGATTGCCATTCCTACCGAATGCGTTTCCCCCGTGTATACAATGCACCATATTCCATATGAAATAACAACTTAGGATTTAAGAGTGTATTTACAAACTTAAGTTCATTTCTCTTTTTAGAATTTAACAGTTTGATTCCCAAAGCATACACAATACATACATAACTTTCAAATACGGACCACGATTCCGGATACGTATAGTTACTACCCAAAATACATATATACACCCACATCATGTCTACGGAGCATCAATGAATACTAGAAATTTATAAAATACTTTGCCGACAACAAGGCCCCAGCTATACCTTACAATACAAAATAGACTCAAAAGAGATGGCATGAATTACACACGGCCCCGGGAGGAAGTGGGGCTCACTAGTACTTGCTGAAAGATGAGGAGGAGGCACCACTAATGGCGAACTGAGCTACCTTCTATGGACCCACCTACATCCGTATAAAAGATGTAGCGCCCCCGACAAAAGGGACGTTAATACTGTGGAATAGTACTAGCATGTTGAGCAAACTTTACCCAAAGTAAAATAAGAAAATGCACAGATAGAAAACAGTTAAAGGAACCAACACATAGTGCACAGTGATATAGCAACAAGTACAATTGAGAGCCTTACAGATTCTAATTTCAATACAATCACATTTCATCCCTTATTACCTCTCCAACCTTATTACTTCGTGTTGCGGTGTGCAACCCGATCCCACCTTACATTTCTTGTTGCGACGTGCAATTCGATCCCACCTTACATTTTACACCCCACCCTTGTTACCTCTCCACTCTTATTACTTTGTGTTGCGGCATGCAACCCGATCCCACCGTACAATATTACCCTTCGCCCTTATTACCTCTCCACCCTTATTACTTCGTGTTGCGGCGTGCAACCCGATCCCACCAGACCATCACATTTCATAGCAAACAATAACAGTCACAATTCAGTCACAGGGCTTCATACCCTCAAGAGTACAATTTCATAACACCCAAACAATCATGTGTTCACAATAGTCTTTATCATCCATTAATTCTACCAAAAAGGTATTCATCAACAAGAATATAATTTCGTTACAACCAACAACCCATATGAAGTTAAGACACAATAAACCTTGCCGGCAATGAGTCATATACGATATTTCCATGGTCATTTAGTTCAATTAGATTAATTCACATTTCCCTTTTCATCACTTGTTACATAGCCCTTATCACTTAGATGCATTTACACATTTGGGTTTGTCATCATTCTTTCATATTAACATGCTCAAGCATTTCATGAACCCTGCACATGTTAAAGTAATCACATAGGTGTCACCTTCCACAATCTCAATTATCACGATAATCGACTTAGGCAAATCAGAGAATACAATCTCACACCTCCACAAAACCGGGCAATCAATTCACATATACTCAGCAAGAAACTCACACCGAATGTTTGGACACCAACAAGGTGACTCTACGAAGATTAAAGTTAGCTATACATACCTCAAAGAGCTTTTCCTTAAGTTATACCGTACACCAACACCTCTAGCAATCACAATCTATAACGAGATAGCAGAAATTGATTAATAACTAGGACGAGTACCCATGGAGTAACTCTCTTAGGAATTCCATCAAACACCTAACATGTGAAGTAGACTACAAGGTTTAAAAATGGCAATTTCTTCTTTCCTCACCCAAATTTTAACGTGAATTACCCAAATTTGTTCTTTAATATCACACACTACAACTTAGTCCCACATGCATGGCCTATTTCACTTTTTATTTTCAAGACTCAACCTATGTGTGTTTTATTCTTACACAAAATCTGGGAAAATTGGGGAATTAGGGTGAAGACTTACCTCTTTGAGTGAAGAAGATGATAATAACTTGCTAATTCCGGGCTTGAGTGATTTTGGAAAACCAAATTGGATGAGGTTGAAACCTTCTCTCTCAAGAACTCCCTTCTTCTCTCTCTATTTTTGGTCAGAAACTTAGTTAAAAATGAGGGGAAGGGGTGTTTTATAAAATAGGGGGTCAGGTTTAAAATTTATAAAATAGGAGCCCGACAGAGGAATGCGGTCGCATTCCTGCTATGCCGTCCGCATTCCTGGCCGCATAGTTGGCCTTCAACTGGGCCAAAATGGGAACCACACTACCCAGGTATGCGACCACTATGCGGTCCGCATACCTGTTATGCGATCACATAGTGTGTCGATAACCTCCCTCGCAAAAACCATGGGGCAAGAATGCGACAACTATGCAGTCCGCATACCCAAAATGTGATAGCATTCTGGGTCGCATAGTTGTCCTCAAATTGGACAGTAGACTGTCCAGGTATGCGACCACTATGCGGTCCGCATACCTGTTATGCGATCGCATAGTGCGTCACATAATGTGCAACCTCTGGAAAATTTAATTTTTCAAGTTCTGGGATACTTTTTTACTCAAAATAGGACCGTTTTAAGATCTACAGTTATAACAGCACAGGGACCTATTCGGGGTATCATTTTAGACATATAAATTTTACAAGTCTTTACAAAAACCTTCATGGAACAAGTAACCTACAGACTCATGAATGGGGGAATGTGAAACATCTTCAGAGGTAGAAGGCTCAACCACAGACACAGAAGGCGAAGTCATGGGTGTAGACTCATCATTCGAAACCACCCGCCTTCTCCGTGGCCTGCGCACCAAAGCACCCTCCTCTTCTTTTTCTTCTTCTACGGAACGGGACTCACCAATCTTCCTCTTCGAGGTAGACGAACCAATAATAATCTCTTGGGCCTGGGCCAAAGTCATCTTCGGGATAGATGAAGCAGACACCCCACGAGCAGAAAACCCTATCAAAAGGGAAAAAGTTAAGCGACAGACTAAGAAGAGGCTCGAGTAAGTAAAGAAGCAAGAACAAAAGCTTTACTTACCGTGGGTCTTTACATGCCAACCGTACTTCCCAGTGAAGTACTTCAAAGATCTATCTTCTAAAGGAGCAACAGACAACAATTTTCTACCCAATCACGAATACCGGAGACATTCTCAACAGTACCATGATTGCTGAGAAAAGAAGAAATAGATACGGTGTTAGTAAAACATCTCAAGTCAGAACGAGGAAAAGTAAATATATGTGAGCTAAAGCATAGTCACGTTCACGATTCCACTTCTCAGGGAAGGGAAGATTTTCTTCACCCACTAAACCAACAGTGGGTACAACAACATACCGGAGCTACCAACTCCTATCCTTATCATCTCCAGGGGTTACCAGCACTCTTTTGCTCCTACCAGTCAGAGTAAAAACCCCTTGACGAAATAAGGCAGGAGAGTAGAGATGAATAAGATGGTTGAAAGTAAAAGGAACCAAGGCTAAAGAAGCTAAACTCCTAAGACATGCGACAACTCGCCACACAAGCGGACCAACTTGTCCTAAGCAGATATTGAAGAAACGGCAGAATTCAATTATGACTGGATCAATGGGAGGTCTAAACCCTAGAGTAAAAAGGTACGTGTAAACAAAAGAGTATATTGTCTGGTAAGACGTTATTCTTTGATTACTATCGAAGGAGTGGATCCTAGACTCCTAAGTCTACCACCCCTCCGACCCCTAGTCGGAGCAGAAGATGTCGTTAAATTCTCAGTATCTATTACTCTCTGAGGTTGATTTGAAGAAGACATGTTTACAAAGGCAAGAAAAAGTTCTTTACAAAAGACAAAGTTAGAAAGTGTTTCGTGGAATCAAAGAAAAGAAGAAAGGTATTTATACTTGAGGACAACCGTCAAACATGGAAAAAAAATATAATACTGAAAAGTCATAATTGAAGGTGTCACTTCGGGACTGAGGCAGCCGTAGAAAGCCCTAAAAAGCACCGAGTAACTGCAGAACCAATCTAGAAGGACACGTGGTTTGAGCATTAAGTAAAAGTGACAAACGACGCCTATGATTCAGAGAAGGATACAGTGTTTCGAGGTAAAGAGGCGGCAAAATATTCCCACCATAAATGAGTATCCACTTACCAAATATTGATCTATAAATATATGGTAAGTGGGGGGACTGTCTGTATTGGTACAAAAAGCTTCATACGTGTAATAAATCTTGATGACTTAGCAGTCTACGTGGAGCAATGAAGACACGACAGCTGGACGGGACTATATGAAGAGGTATGAGACAAAGAGGCACGTCAAATCACACCCACGGGTTAATTAGCTACGAAAGTCTCAACCTAATTGAGAAGATAAAGAGACACGGTCAAAATGTATCTGCGCAGAACAAAGGGCGGATTCAGCGATCTTCAATTAGTGATCCACACGTTATACGACATTCACGCAACAGTTACGATCACTCATTGTAACGTTACATTAATGTCATAATTAGTCATTAATGCTCAATCACTAAAAAAGGCGGATGCTATATTAAGAAATACCCTATATAAGGGAGTAAAATATAACCTGTAAAGGATCATCCGTAATACTATTGCAATATACTTACTTTTTGTGCATCTTACTGCTTTCCATTTACAAGTTTGCCTACAATTATAATCTTATTCTTTGGTTATCAAAAACCCGTGTTCTTCTTAAAATAGCTTTGGGCAAAGAATCCAATTCTTTGGTTAAACAATGATGGCTCCTGAGTCAACCCGTTAGGTAAGCTAATTAACAACTATCTAATTCTAATGAAATTTAATAAGACAACTAAGAAAAAGAAAATATCTAAATCCTATACATTTCCCAAGGACTAGTAGTACAAATCATGAGCTTCTAAGAATATAGTTTACAAAACTGAAAGAAAATAAATACATAGTCTGTTTGAAAAGTACATAAACAAAGTTTTATAGATCTAAGGCTACCACAAACAAGAGGCAACTACAACCGGGACGCATGTACAATTTCAATCCAGCTCCCATCGAACACAGCAACGTCAACAGCCAACATCTGTAAGCAAGGTGCAGAAGTGTAGTATGAGTACAACCGACCCTATGTACTCGGTAAGTAACAAACCTAACCTTAGGTTGAAATCAGTGACGGGCTAACACAAGGTTGGGTCCAATATCAATATCCCACAACAGTTCATAACAACATAATACAAGTAATAAAAGAGGTATCTCAGAAGTAAAAATGCCTAGCTCGTTCACAGTTCAAGAAAAAATTCATGCTTTACAAGTCTCTCAGTGAAAACCCAAATCCTTTACCGAAAATGCGAAAAACAATACGGGTAAGTTTGAAAACTGTAATTTTTCCAAATATCCTTTCCACAATAAATAAGATGTTTCATTTTCTTTCCAGATAGCAACTGTGAAATACCTCTCTATGCCCACATATCAATGTGTATAAAAAAAGTCATGAATGACGTGATACCGTACAACATAAGGAAAAATGCATCTCTATGCCTGTATGTCATGTGTGCATGCCAATGCCATGTATCTCAGAGATGAATCATGTACTCACACTCTCAGAGTACTCAATCTCACTATCTGACACTTTCTACTCATCATGCTCAACCACTTGGTACTGTATATGGCCTATATGGCCCAGGGAAGATCCATCCTAGAATATATACATCACTGACCATCAGTCACTCAGCACCGAGGAAGGCCAATCCGACCCTATGGAGAAGATCTATCTCCCAGTATATAAATGCTTCAGACAAGATCCATGTCCAGGGAAGATCCACCCCTCAATATAATCTACCGTGCTCACTAGGGGTGTGTACAGACTCCGGAGAGGCTCCTACAGCCCAAGCGCTATCATAAACGATCCAGGCATAAATCAATATAACATGCTGCAGTGTGCAACCCGATCCCATAACTGTCACTCATAATAAGGCTCTCAGCCTCACTCAATCATAAATCTCTCTCGTCTCACTCACGGGCTCACAATGTCATGAAACTAGCCCGACAACAATGATATGATGTATCAATAAACAACAACTGAGACTGAGATATGATATCAATGCATGAATATGACTGAGTATGAAATATCACTGAAATTAGTGAGATGACATCAAGAAACGACCCCTATGGGTCATAACAATATCAACATAAAGCCTAAACATGATATTTAGCATGATTGACAACTCAGTTACTTTATCACATGGTGAAAACACATATATCAAAAAAATAGGGCCACTATACAGTGCCATGGAAACAACAGAGTCACAATTCACAGGGTGCACGCCCACACGCCCGTCACGTATCATGGGCGTCACCTCAATACCAATCACATAACACGAAATTCAGGGTTTTGTACCCTCAACACTAAGCTTAGAAGAGTTACTTACCTCGAAGAAGCGAAGTCCAATACCCAACAAGCCAAACGATGCTCCAAAAATGCCATCCCGCACGTACCGACCTCTGAACGGTTCGAAACTAGTCAAAAGCAACTCAAATACATCATATAATGCCAAAGAAAACAAACCCAATAGATAAAGGTTGAATATTTAATCGAAAATACCAAACCCCAATAGATATAGGTCGGGCCCTCACCTCAAAACCCGACAAAACTCACAAAATCTGACAACCCATTTAGTTACGAGTCCAGTCATACTAATTTCACTCAAATCCGACTCCAAATCGATGTTCAAAACTCAAAAATTCACTTTATGAAATTTTATACAAATCCCCCAAATTTCACTTTGAAATCATCAATCAAATGCCAAAAGCGAAGATAGATTTATGAAATATAACCAAAATCGAGTATAGAACACTTACCCCATTCCATATGGTGAAAATAACCTCCAAAAATTGTCCAAATCCGAGCTCCCCAACTCAAAATATGACCAAATGAACAAATCTTCGATATTAAGTATTTTTGCTTAGTTGTTTTGCCTCGTTTTGCATACCAAATGATCTTAAAACTTGCTATTAATGCCTCCAATGGATTCCTTGTTATGTTTTAGTCAAGTGAGGCTTTTGAATCACTCTATTTGACCATATAATGAAGGAGATATGTTAGTTTCAATATTTGGAAATAGTGTAGATTTTTAAACAACAAGTCAGTGGGAATTTCGTAGTTAATCTGAAAAATCTGGACACCTAATTCTTAGTAAAATGACCACAAAATCCTCATACAATATCCAAATTCTATGATGTTTTTTTCTACGGACCCATAATTATGATACAGATCTAATGCTTTAATCAAAATAGAAATCAGAGCTCATTTGTTCAATGTGGTACCATTTATGCTTGAAAAAACGACGTCGAAACATAAGAAAAACGAGCGCAACACAACTCAAACCTATCCGAAACTCACCCGATCCCCTAGGGACCCTGTACGAACATACCAACAAGTCCCACAACATAACACAAACTTACTCGAGGCCTCAAATCACGCATAACAACATTGAAACGACGAAACTATCACGACCCAAGCTACCAAGTCGCGATGACGCCTATCGCGGTACTAGGCTAGCCGATTCAATACCCAAAACATGCCATATTTCAGTTCAAAAAGCTATTCAAACTATTAAATCATAATTCTTTCGTACTAAATCCCCAAACAAGAAAAAAAATACGGAAATAAGCCCGACCTCGGGTGTCACTAATCATGAGCATCTACGATACAAGTATGAAAATGCTAGGACTAATACAATCTGGAAAATCTAATAAAAATAACTATAGGGAGATAGGAGGGAGAAGAGCAAGGCTGCGATCGCCATGCAGCTACCTTGCTAACTCCAAAGATCCGCGGTGGATGAATCAACACTCGCTCGAATGTCCAGTAACACCTGGATCTGCACACAAGGTGTAGAGAGTAACGTGAGTACGCCAACTCAGTAAGAAACAACCATAAATAAAGTCTGAGTAGCAGTGACGAGCATAAAAACACATAAAGATCATAACATGAAATCTCAGTGAAACAACATACTTTCAAATCAATGTTTGAGTCAAAACATCTCATAAACATCTCGTTTCGAGAGAAAAACATTTTTTTTGTAGATATTTTTCATCAGTTTCAATAGAGGATCAATGCAAAATAGAGTGGAAATGATGAAGTCATAAACAACCCCTTGGGAAAAACATTACTCATAATCAGCTCCTCGGGCAAACCTCACAATCACTCATAAACTGCTCCGCGGGCATACCTCACAATCACTCATAGCAACCCCTCGGGCATACCTCACCATCACTCATGCCTCCCAGTCACTCGACACTCGTACTTAGTAGGTACCTGTGCTCACTAGGGGTGTGTACAAACTCCGGAGGGGCTCCTTCAACCCAAGCGCTATATCAAGCTAAATCATGGCATAAATCACTCAGGCCCTCAGCCTGTAATAAATATTCTGCGGCGTGCAACCTGATCCTATATAATATGCTCACAAAATAGGCCCTCGGCCTCACTCAATCATAAACCTCTCAAGCCACTCGGGCATTTCAGTAAAAACAGGGAACTCATCCCAAAACAACATTTATGTGTATCAAAATCGAGTAATAAAACTGAATGTAAGCAGGTAAAAATCATGACTGAGTGCAGATTTTAAATCAACAGTGAGAGGATAGTAATAAAAATGCCCCTGTGGGTCCAAACAGTACTGGCACAAGGCCCAAACATGGTATTCAACCCAAGTTATGAGAATTATTTCTAAAACACATAGCTATTATACAACTTTAATCAAAATATGCAACTCTACAGTTGCTATGGGATGGACCAAGTCACAATCCCTAACGGTGCACGCCCACAGGCGCCCACACGCCCGTCACCTGGCATGTGAATCACCTCAATATAGTAAAATTGATACAAGATTCGGGTTCAATACCCTCAGGACTAGATTTAAAATCGTTGCTTACCTCAAACCGAACAAAACTCTAGCCCGCGATGATCTTGCCTCTTGACTCGGCCTCCAAATGCTTCGAATCTATCCAAAATCAGTATATTATCATCAATATACGCTGAAGGGATGAATTCCACATGAAAAACTATCAATTTAAGCCAAAATCTCAAAATTCCCCCAAACCGGCCCTTGGGCCCACGTCTCGGAATCCGACAAAAAACACAAAACTAGAAAACCCACTAACTCACGAGTCCAACCATATCAAATTTATCAAAATTCAACTTCGAATCGATATTCAATTTACAAAAATCTATTTTATGAAGTTTCTACAATTTTCCCCAAATTTCCACCTCATAGTACTAATAAAATGATGAAATCAATGATATATTCATGTATATTAACCAAATTCGTGTTAGAATATGTAACGACCTGACCGGTCATTTTGAGCTCTAGCGCGTCGTTCAGCGGTTTGAGGCCGTGAGCAGCTTTGTTTAAGGTGTTATGACTTGTAGGTGTGGTTAGAATTGAATTTCGGGAAGTTTAGAGTTGATTTGGAAAGAAAGTTCTCATTTCAGAAGCCTTAAGTTGGAGAAACCAACTAAGATTGGAATTTTGAGTAAACGACCTCCGAATCAGGATTTGAAGGTTCCAACAGGTTCGTATGATGATTTCGGACTTGGGCGTATGTACGGATCGAGTTTTGGATAACCCGGGAGCGTTTTGATGCATATTGTGGAAGTTAGCATTTTCGAAGAATTTCATAAAGTTTGGGCTTGAAGTGCATTTAAGTGTTGTTGATGTCCGTTTGGGATTCCGAGTCTGGGGATAGCTTCGTATGGTGATTTTGGAGTTGGGAGCGCGATCGGAAGTGAATTTGGATGTCTGTAGGTCATTTTGAAGTCATTTGGCTAAAGAAAGAAATTTGAATGTTTTTGAGAAATCCGACCGGAAGTGGAAGTTTTGATATCGAGGTCGGAATGCGATTCTGGAAGTTAGAGCAGGTCCGTAATGTTGAACATGACGTGTGTGCAAAATTTGGGGTCAATCGGGCGTGATTTGATAGGTTTCGGCATCAGATGTAGAAGTTGGAAAATTCTAAGTTCATAAAGTTGGGATTTGAGTGCGATTCATGATTTTGAGGTTGTTTGATGTGATTTAAGGCTTCGAGCAAGTCCGTTTTATGTTTTAGAACAGGTTGGTATGATTGGACGGGGTCCCGGGGGCCTCAGGTGGATTCTGGGTGGTTAACGGATCAAGTTGGGAGTTTCAAGAAGGCTGAAATTGCTGTCATCTGGTATGATCCGCACCTGCGAGGATTTTGGGCACCACAGTTGTGATTTTGGGCTGGAGCCAAGGAGGCCGCATGTGTGGAAATTTTGGACGCACCTGCGGAGGCGCAGGTGCGATAAGGGGGTCGCAAGTGCGATTTTGGGCTGGAGCCAAGGAGGCCACAGGTGCAGAAGATTTGGGCGCACCTGCAGAAGCGTAGGTGCGATAAGGGGGCCGCAGGTGCAGAAATCGGTTTGGGCAGAATGTTTTAAAACAAGGATTTTGGTTCATTGTCTTCATTTCTTCATGGGCTTAGGCGATTTTGGGAGGCTTCAAAGAGAGGATTCCTTCATGCAATGTCAAGGTAAGTAACTCCTTCATGTGTCTAAGTTAAATACAAGATTATATGCATGGATTAGGCATAAAAATTGGTAGGAATTTGGGAAATATTGAAGAAACCTAGAAAAACGGAAAATTGGATTTTTAGCCACGAACTGAGCATGAATATTTGAGTAAATTGTATATTTGAGTTAGTAAGGCTATGGGTAGAATATATCTTCGAAAAATTTCGGATTCCGGGCACGTGGGCCTGAAGGTATTTTGGTCATTTCACTAAGCGGGGTTGGGAAATTATATAATTTGGAATTTTTGTAAATGTTAGAGTATATTTTCATTGGGTTTTCGCTGTTTGGATAGTTTTGGGGCGTTGTGCGTCCGTTTGGAGTCATCGAAAGGGCTTGGAGGCCGTTTATGGAATCTCGGAGCGGGGAAAGTCTCCTTTCTAACTTTGTGAGGGGGAATTGTCCCCCTAGGTGAATTAATTAAGTATATGCTATTATCCTCGGGGGGATACGTACGCACGAGGTGACGGGAGTCCGTACATAGCTACTATTATGCCTTGTCCGGGTAGTCTAGGACCCACTAACATGCCTTGTGTGTTGTACTTTGTGATCCTTCCTGTAATTTTGAACTGCTAAAATAATCGAAATCGTGATTGAATATCTAAAAGAAGACTAGAATTCACCTTGTTAATCATCTAGAAAGAGAATTTATTCCTCTGTGGATATTTGTGTACCTTGTAGGGTTGTATTAGAGAATATCATTAAACTTGACAAATGAGTTTCAAAACAAAGATTTAAAAGCTATATTTCATGTTCCTTTAAGAAGAATTTTACCACTTTCCAGAGAAAAACCGCTTTCTTGATAAAATACGGATTTATTATGTAGATATGTGTAACTTTGGGTGCCTGACTTGCATGTATGATTCGAGAGCAGGATGAACCTGTATTTGTGTGTATTCATATGAGCACGTGCGTTGTAGGTATGATTCGTGAGTAGGCTAGCCTTATTATTTTCAACCGCGTCGCATGATCGATTCGCGAGCAGGGCAGATAGATGCATCTATGGTTTGAGCCGTCCGACCCTTCGGCAGTGCACAATATATTATTGTTGGTCCACGCCGTTTGAACCTCGACATTGCTTGCGCATGATATTTTCTGCGTAGTTGCTGTGATTTTGCCTGACTACTGGCCTGGAATATTAAGTTATCAACTGAAATGACAGAGATTTAAAGTTATTAAAAAGATTTTGGAAGAAGTTGTTACTTCCCGTCGATTTATTGTTATTTGATTAAATCACCCATGTTGATTAATTGTTATTAATATGACGAAGAGGTAAAGTGTTAAACGTGAACGCAGTTGAAAATACTTATTCCTGATTTTAATAAATTGCCTGTTATAATCATGCTTCGTGTCATACTTAAATATTCTAAATTGACCTTTAGCAAGTGTCTAATTTAACCTCTCGTCACTACCTCTCTGAGGTTAGGCGGGCGATATACTGAGTACACGTTATTTTTGTACTCGTGCTACACTTGTTGTGCATTTTACTGCACAGGTACTTTCATAGCAATGTGGAGGATTCAAAGACTTAGGCGAGCTGCGTTATCCGGAGGCGATTCGCAGCTGACAGAGTCTCCCTTGTACTGTATTGCTTTTCATTTTTAAATTTCCTTGTCCACTTTGTATTTCGGACATGCTTTGTAATGGTTGTATAAATTCTTAGAAATTGCTCATGTACTTTTGACACCGGGTTCTGGGATGTGTTGGGATATGTTTGCTAAATTGTAATATTTAAATCATTGTTTTTCTTAACAGATTTTTATTTAGTTAATATGTAATAAAGTAAAAGGAAATGTTTTTCATAAATGTTAAAAACCAGAAATTGTTTAAGTTAAATATATGTTTGGCTTTCCTGACAATGGTGTCCGGCGCCATCACGACCTTAGGGATTTTGGGTCGTGACAACATGGTATCAGAGCACTAGGTTCCCGTAGGTATCACGAGTCATGAGCGAGTCTAGTAGAGTTTTGCGGATCGGTACGAAGATGTATGTACTTATCTTCAAGAGGCTACAAGGCTGTTAGGAGTACTTCCCTTCTTGATTCCTCATCGTGCGATTTGATTCCTTTGAGGCTTATGCCTATGTTTATTCCTACTCAATCTTACGCGTTACCAGCGCTTGCTATGAATCAGGGATTTTAAGAGAAATGGTGCTACGAATGTAGTTCGAGATGTTCCATGTATAATTGGTTGGGACAATTGTTATGGCCCTGCAAAAGAATAATATGTTGTTACAGCTCAGTAGTTGTGTTTCTGGGAGCGTTAAGGCTATGCTCAGATAGTGATGATGCTTGCGATTGGTTATCATGTGATGTCGATATGATGATAAAATGCTTGCCCATATGTTGAGGATGAGGAATGGTTTGAAGGGAGGTCTTCTCAGAGGATGATTTCGGGACTTCGGTATTTTAGTTCCGGCAGAGGAAAGGCATTTGAGTTAGTAATGGTCTGGTTGGGGTTAATAAAATAGTAAGACTGGGTGTCTTCAAGTGAGGTGGGATATGCACCTGTGACGTGAAGTCATCATCACTGATCGAATGAAATGTGTTAAGTTTGTCTGTGCTATGGTTTCTTCAGTTTTGTGGGGTTAGAGCATTGAGGAGGAGTATTAAAGAATGTGGGGGGGAGGGGGGGGGGGAGACCGCGAGGTGTGGTGGTTCAGTACCAGATAAGTGTTGATAATGAAGGCAACTAGAGAAAAATGATCTTCAGAGAGCTTGAGGTCCTAGTGATCTGCTGGTTTGAGAGCCACAGAGAATGGTCCTGGAGTGAGGCTAGGCGGTGGTTCCATTTCTAGGAGGTCAGGTGTAAGAAGCGGAAGTCGAGCAGTCGCAAAGTCGGGGAGCGACAAAATAGCTTGGAATTTGAAGATATTGTCGCGCATTTTATGGATGTCCATGAGGAGCGGATGGACTAGTAAGTTGGTAAATGAAGCAGGGTGTAGGATGAGGTATTGAAGTCGTAGAGAGCGTGCATTCCAGCGTCGAAAGGGGTCCGCGGACGATTCCCACAGGTGGGTTATCTTCTGTGAATAGGTTAGCGATGGCGGGGTTGGCTGGTCTCGGTGAGGGCTTCTAGTGGCTATTCGGTAGGAGGCGGAAGTGTGAATGATGCTAGAGAATTTGAGTATTTAGGGAGTGCTAGCAAAATAATTAAGAAGAATTGGACAAATGAATTGAGCCAGATCGTGTTATCAAAGGAGAAGGGATCTCAACAGGGTCTAGAGTGGAGCAAGGAGTAGCTTAGGGATAAGTGGGGGAGTCCCACCATCTGCAGTTGGGTTGTAGGGTTGTCTTCTCATAGGGTCGCGGATCGTCAGCGTGTTGGCAAGTTATTTCAGCTAAGGGAAAGGAGTAAGCTAGCGATTGTGCGTGGAATTTGAGAAATGTGTGAAAGAGTCGGCCCTGTCGGATCAGGGCTAGGCTTTGGAAGATTCAGAATTTATGCTTAAGGCATGGGCGTGTTGTAAGGATAGTGACTCGGTTGCGTAGTTCCTTGAAAGGGGAGTTAATGTTCTTGAAGAACCTTGGAGTTGATTGCATTCGGGGCCAGTCAGAGTGGGTGACTCTCAATGGCGGTCCTAGTGAGTTCAAAAGTCAAGAATGCGGCCTTTAAGGGTTTCAGGCAGCAATATGATCGAGAATCGAGCTTGTAGAGTAATTTCTGAGAAAAAAGAGGATGGTTGGAATGTTCCATGATATGTTTCAGCATGCAGGATAGTATTGGAAGAGTGAGAGAAATAGACTCCGGATTGTAGAAATATTATCAGAAGGGTATGAGATGGGTTGCGGGATTTAGGCAGCATAGTCTCGTGAATCAAGGTCACTCGGGGTGAGTGAGGGTTGAGTTTACTATGAGTTGAAGGAAGTTGCTATTATTCCTGAGGCAAATTGAAGATGATTAAAATAAGATAGATTGATTGGCCATGGTTGAAATGGCACATTTGCGGGAGTGATCAGTTCCTTTGATGTGATTAAGTTATGTAGGTGGTTTGTGCAGGTGTGTGCGAGGCTTGTCGGCTGTCGTAACAGATTTCATGTGGGAGCATTTGAGTGCTATGACCTGTCAGGTATAGGCGGATCCCGAAAGGGTTATAGTGGTATAGACTACTACTTAAGGATTTGCATGTTAGGTGATTGTGGGAATTCACTCGTGTGTTGAGATGATACTCTTGAATTGAGTTAATTAAAAGGGTTCTATATGATGAAGTTTTCACCCTATCGGTGGTTCAGAAATTATGAAGGAATTCTTGCGCTACTTCATATTGGCATGTCAGGTGCGGTAAGCAGTATGTAACTGGGAGTAAGAATCGAGATTGCGGTTTGGTGTTAATAAGGACGTCGTGAGCTCGGGAGAGCAAGAAAAAGTCATTTGAAAGTTCAGAGTAAGATGGTGTTATCTTCAGTGTCGCCTGAGATTGATATTCGGTGAAAGAGGCTATGTACCCTAGTTATGGGTTCTTGATTTGTCTTACATCGTAGTATGGCCAGTGGTGGATGTGCAGACTTGTTGCCTTGTGTGGAAGGTCATGGAAGCGTGACCGCGAAAAGATTGTATAAAATGTGACATGTAGTCACTTGATGGATTGAAGATTTGGACTGAGTATAAAGAAGTGCAATGTTGTGTATTTGAGAAGTTATTCCTGAGAGGCGTTCAGTTCATTTGGTTGTGGATTATGGGGTGTTTGTCCCGGTGATGATGATTGTTCTCGTGTGTTACGAGAGAAAGTGGGTTAATATGGACCCAGGTAAAAGCTATTAGCTTAGTTTGGTGCGAGCAAGGTGGCTCGATGTTTGTGGATGGATTTAAATATGATTATGGGCTCCGTACGGGCCAGGTAGGTTTATTTCAGTAGAGCGCTTTTTCATGGATAGGTATTAGAACAGCGGATGTTGTTCCGTCTTCGTCAAATGCATGTGTTATTATGATTGTGCCGTGTGAGTTATGAAACAACTTGATAATTTCCTATGTGTTGAGGTCCCGCGTATTGGGGATGATATGTAAGCAGGATAGCTCTTGAGATCCAGAGTGAATATATATATATCTATATATATATATACACACCTCAGTTGCGCTTGAGATTTTTAGCCTACGGCTTTACCAGTCTCCCAAGGATGGTATTAGGAACTTAGCGTGCTTGTGATCGATATTAAGTAATTTGTAATAGTGAGAAAATCAGCTCCGTATATATATCTTCTTATGTAAATTTTATGTGTGGATCGGGTGGCACAGCGCCATGGGTATGTTATTTGGATCGGGTTGCACGCCGCAACAGTGTGATGTTGAGTAAGATTCCTATAATTATTTTCTTGTGTTTTACTTCCTATTTTCTGAGAAAAGTTCATATTAGTTGCGTGAGTTGAATAGTCCCTTCCTTAGTCATTTCTTATTTATCATGTTCGAGTTATGGCCTATTGGCGCGATGTGGTATCATGTGAGGCTGTTGGTCATGTTGGGGTGATTTGTTGTTTGAGCAGTTCATACTGGGTAAGACGGGACTATCGGATCAGGGATTAGTGCGATAAGGTTATGTGAAGTGTATATTAAAGAACAAATACCATTATTCAGGTTCATAATGAAGTGATGATTCTAGTCAAGATGAGGTATTCAAGGAATTGTTAACTCTGCAGTTGGGTATGAATTTCTGCACATTTCCTCTGTTGTGGTGGTATCGTCAGCATTATGGCGGGATGTCTTTATATTTGTTATGAGGTGCATCAGGAGCACCAGATTCGTGAAATTTTGGCTGCTAAGGATCAGGGAGTGTCATTGTGGTCAGATGATGAGTTATGCGGTGTATGATTTTGATTCAGCAAAGTTATGCAGTCATTATCTTGTATATCGTGTGGTAGTTGATATAGTGCTTATATCTTGGAAGTAGGCCTGGCAAGAGAAAATGTAAGTCTTGGAACGGGATCCCGAGCTTATTATATGGATAAAAGAAGTAATCTTTAGATTTGATCAAGCGAATGTCTCAACTGGGTTGTGGTAGCACGGGCAGGTGCACGAGGTGTTAAACAGTGATTTCTGATAACTCCAGAGCAGTTCTTGGCACGTTCGAGGTCGAACGTCGGTTTAAGTGGGGGAGAATGTAACGACCTGACCGGTCATTTTGAGCTCTAGCGAGTCGTTTAGCGATTTGAGGCTGTGAGCAGCTTCGTTTCAGGTGTTATGACTTGTAGGTGTGGTCAGAATTGAATTTCGGGAAGTTTAGAATTGATTTGGAAAGAAAATTCTCATTTCAGAAGCCTTAAGTTGGAGAAATCAACTAAGATTGGAATTTTGAGTAAACAACCTCCGCATCAGGATTTGAAGGTTCCAACAGGTTCGTATGATGATTTCGGACTTGGGCGTATGTCCTGATCGAGTTTTGGATAACCCGGGAGCGTTTTGATGCATATTGTGGAAGTTAGCATTTTCGAAGAATTTCATAAAGTTTGGGCTTGAAGTGCATTTAAGTGTTGTTGATGTCCGTTTGGGATTCCGAGTCTGGGGATAGCTTCGTATGGTGATTCTGGAGTTGGGAGCGCGATCGGAAGTGAATTTGGATGTCCGTAGGTCATTTTGAAGTCATTTGGCTAAAGATAGAAATTTAAAGGTTTTTGAGAAATCTGACCGGAAGTGGAAGTTTCGATATCGAGGTTGGAATGCGATTCCGGAAGTTGGAGCAGGTCTGTAATGTTGAATATGACGTATGTGCAAAATTTGGGGTCAATCGGGCGTGATTTGATAGGTTTCTGCATCGGATGTAGAAGTTGGAAAATTCTAAGTTCATAAAGTTGAGATTTGAGTGCGATTCGTGGTTCTGAGGTTGTTTGATGTGATTTGAGGCCTCGAGAAAGTCCGATTTATGTTTTGGAAAATGTTGGTATGATTGGATGGGGTCCCGGGAGCCTCGGGTGGATTCCAGGTGGTTAAGGGATCAAGTTGGGAGTTTCAAGAAGGCTGGAATTGCTGTCATCTGGTGTGATCCGCACCTGCGAGGATTTGGCCGCAGGTGCGATTTTGGGCTAGAGCCAAGTATGACACAGGTGCGGAATATTTGGACGCACCTGCAGAAGCGTAGGTGCGATAAGAGGGCCGCAAGTGCGATTTTGGGCTGGAGCCAAGGAGGCCGCAGGTGCGGAAGATTTGGGCACACCTGCGGAAGCGTAGGTGCGATAAGGGGCCCGCAGGTGCGGAAATCGGCCTGGGCAGAATGTTTTAAAACAAGGATTTTGGTTTATTTGTCTTCATTTCTTAATGGGCTTAGGCAATTTTGGGAGGCTTCAAAGAGAGGATTCCTTCATGCAATGTCAAGGTAAGTAACTCCTTCATGCCTCTAAGTTAAATACAAGATTATATGCATGGATTAGGCATGGAAATTGGTAGGAATTTGGGAAATATTGAAGAAACCTATAAAATGGAAAATTGGATTTTTGGCCACGAATTGAGCATGAATATTTGAGTAAATTGTATATTTGAGTTAGTAAGGCTATGGGTAGAATATATCTTCAAGAAATTTTTGATTCCGGGCACGTGGGCCTGAGGATATTTTGGTCATTTCACTAAGCGGGGTTGGGAAATTATATAATTTGGAATTTTTGCAAATATTAGAGTATATTTTCGTTGGGTTGTCGTTGTTTGGATAGTTTTGGGGTGTTGTGCGTCTGTTTGGAGTCATCGGAAGGGCTTGGAGGCCGGTTATGGAATCTCGGAGCGAGGTAAGTCTCCTTTCTAACTTTGTGAGGGGGAATTGTCCCCCTAGGTAAATTAATTAAGTACATGCTATTATCTTCGCGGGGCTACGTTCACACGAGGTGACGGGAGTCCGTGCGTAGCTACTATTATGCCTTGTCCGGGTAGTCTAGGACCCACTAGCATGCCTTGTGTGTTGTACTTTGTGATCCTACCTGTAATTTTAAACTTCTAGTATAATCGAAATCGTAATTGAATATCTAAAAGAAGACTAGAATTCACCTTGTTAATCATCTAGAAAGAGAATTGATTCCTCTGTGGATATTTGTGTACCTGGTAGGGTTGTAGTAGGGAATATCATTAAAATTTACAAATGAGTTTCTAAACAAAGATTTAAAAGCTATATTTCATGTTCCTTTTGATGAATTTTACCACTTTCCGAGAAAAACCGCTTTCTTGATAAAATACGGATTTATTATGTGGATATGTGTAATTTTGGGTGCCTGAATCGCATGTATGATTCGCGAGCAGGATGACCCTGTATTTGTGTGTATTCATATGAGCATCTAAGTCGCAGGTATGATTCGCGAGCAGGCTAGCCTTATTATTATCAACCGCGTCGCATGATCGATTCGCGAGCGGGGCAGATAGATGCATCTATGGTTCGAGCCCTCCGACCCTTCGGCAGTGCACAATGTATTATTGTTGGTCCGCGCCGTTCGACCCACGACATTGCTTGCGCATGATATTTTCTGCGTAGTTGCTATGATTTTGCCCGATTACTGGCCTGAAATATTAAGTTATCAATTGAAATGATAGAGATTTAAAGTTATTAAAAAGATTTTGGAAGAAGTTGTAACTTCCCGTCGATTTATTGTTATTTGATTAGATCACCCATGTTGATTAATTGTTATTAATATGACGAAGAGGTAAAGTGTTAAACGTGAACAAAGTTGAAAATACTTATTCCTTATTTTAATAAATTGCCTATGATAATCATGCTTCGTGTCATACTTAAATATTCTAAATTGACCTTTAGCAAGTGTCTAATTGGACCTCTCATCACTACCTCTCTGAGGTTAGGCGGGCGACTTACTGAGTACACGTTATTTTTGTACTCATGCTACACTTGTTGTACATTTTATTGAACAAATACTTTCACAGCAATGTGGCGGTTTGTGAGACTTAGGCGAGCTGCATCGTCCGGAGACGATTCGCAGCTGACAGAGTCTCCCTCGTACTGTATTTATTTTCAATTTTAAATTTCCTTGTCCAATTTGTATTTCGGACAGGCTTTGTAATGATTGTATAAATTCTTAGAAATTGCTCATGTACTTGTGACACCGGGTTCTGGGATGTGTTGGGATATGTTTGCTAAATTGTAATATTTAAATCATTATTTTTCTTAACAGATTTTTATTTAGTAAATATGTAATAAAGTGAAAGGAAATGTTTTTCGTAAATGTTTAAATCCAGAAATTGTTTCAATTAAATAAATGATTGGATTTCCTGACAATAGTGTCTGACGCCACCACAACCTTAGGGATTTTGGATCGTGACAACATGGTATTAGAGCACTAGGTTCCCGTAGGTCTCACGAGTCATGAGCGAGTCTAGTAGAGTCTTGCAGATCGGTACGAAGACGTCTGTACTTATCTTCGAGAGGCTACAGGGATGTTAGGAGTGCTTCCCTTCTTGATTCCTCATCGTGCAATTTCATTCCTTTGAGGTTTATGCTTATGTTTATTCCTAGTCAATCTTACGCGTCGTGAGCGGTTGCTATGAATCAGGGATTTGAGGAGTTGAAATGGTGCTACGGATGTAATTTGAGATGTTCCATGTATAATTGGTTGGGGCTGTTGTTATGGCCCTGTAAAAGAATAACATGTTGTTTCAACTCAGTAGCGGTGTTTCTAGGAGCGTTAAGGCTATGCTCAGGTAGTGATGATGCTTGCGATTGGTTATCGTGTGATGTCGATATGATGATAGAATGCTTGCCCGTATGGTGAGGATGATGAATGTTTTGAAGGGAGGTCTTCTCAGAGTGTTATTAAGAGACTTGGATATTTTAGTTCCAGCAGAGGAAAGGCATTTGGGTTAGTAATGGTCCGGTTGGGGTTGATAAAGTAGTAAGACTGGGTGTCTTCAAGTTTGGTGGGATATGCACCTGTGATGTGAAGTCGTCGTCATTGATATAATGGAATGTGTTAAGTTTGTCGGTGCTATGGTTTCTTCGGTTGTGTGGGGTTAGAGTATTGAGGAGGAGTATTGAAGAATACGGGGGAGGGGGTGGGGGAAGAGACCGCGAGGTGTGGTGGTTCAGTACCGGATAAGTGTTGATAATGAAGGCAACTAGAGAAAAATGATCTTCAGAGAGCTTGAGGTCCTGGTGATCTGCTGGTTTGAGAGCCACAGAGAATGGTCCTGGAGTGAGGCTAGGCAGTGGTTCCATTTCTAGGAGGTCAGGTGTAAGAAGCGGAAGTTGAGCAGTCGCAATTTGGGGGAGCGACAGCATAACTTGGAATTTGAAGATATTGTCGCGCATTTAATGGATGTCCATGAGGAGCAGACAAACTAGTAAGTTGGTAAATGAAGCAGGGCGTAGGATGGGGTATTGAAGTCGCAGAGAGTGTGCATTCCAGCGTCGGAAGGGATCCGCAGGTGATTCCCATAGGTAGGTTATCTTCTGTGAATAGGTTAGCGATGGCGGGGTTGGCAGGTCTCGGTGAGGGGTTCTAGTGGCTATACGGTAGGAGGCGGAAGTGTGAATGATGCTAGAGAATTTGAGTATTTATGGAGTGCTAGCAAAAGAATTAGGAAGAATTGGACGGATGAGTTGAGCCAAATCGTGTTATCAAAGGAGAAGGGATCTCAGCAGGGTCTAGAGTGGTGCAAGGAGTACCTTCAAGCTAAGTGGGGGAGTCCCACCATCTGCAATTGGGTTGTAGGTTTGTCTTCTCATAGGGTCGCGGATCGTCAGCGTGTTGGAAAGTTATTTCAGCTAAGGGAAAGGAGTAAGCTGGCGATTGTGCATGGAATTTGAGCAATGTGTGAAAGAGTCGGCCGTGTCGGATCAGGGCTAGGCTTTGGAAGATTCAGAATTTATGCTTAAGGCATGGGCGTGTTGTAAGGATAGTGACTCGGTTGCGTGGTTCCTTGAAAGGGGTGTTCATGTGCTTGAAGAGCCTTGGATTTGATTGCATTCGGGGCCAGTCAGAGTGGGTGACTCTCAATAGCGGTCCTAGTGAGTTCAAAAGTCAAGAATGCGACGTTTAAGGGTTTCAGACAATAATATGATCGAGAATCGAGCTTTTGTAGAGTAATTTCTTAGAAAAAGGAGGATGGTTGGAATATTCCCTAATATGTTTCAGCATGCAGGATAGTATTGGAGGAGTGAGAGAAATAGACTCCGGATTGTAGAAAGATTATAAAAAGGGTATGAGACGGGTTGCGGGATTTAGGCAGCATAGTCTCGTGAATCATGGTCACTCGGGGTGAGTAAGGGTTGAGTTTGCTATGAGTTGAAGGAAGTTTCTATTATTCCTGAGGCAAATTGAAGATGATTAAAATAAGATAGATTGATTAGCCATGGTTGAAATGGCACATTTGCGGCAGTGATCAGTTCCTTTGATGTGATTAAGTTATGTAGGTGGTTTGTGCAGGTGTGTGCTAGGCTTGTCGGCCATCGTAACAGATTTCATGTGGGCGCATTTGAGTACTATGGCCTAACAGGTATAGGCGGATCCCGGAAGGGTTATTGTGGTGTAGACTACTACTTAAGGATTTGCATGTTTGGTGATTGTGGGAATTCACTCGTGTGTTGATATGGTACTCTTGAATTGAGTTAAGTAAAAGGGTTCTATATGATGAAGTGTTCACCCTATCGGTGTTTCAGAAATTATGAAGAATTATTGCGCTACCTCATATTGGCATGTCAGGTGCGGTAAGCAATATGTAACTGGGAGTAAGAATCGAGATTGCGGTTTGGTGTTAATAAGGACGTCGTGAGCTCGGGAGAGCAAGAAAAAGTCATTTGAAAGTTCAGAGTAAGATGGTGTTATCTTCAGTGTCGCCTGGGATTGATATTCGGTGAAAGAGGCTATGTACCCTGGTTATGGGTTCTTGATTTCTCTTACAGTGTAGTATGGCCAGTGGTGGATGTGCAGACTTGTTGCCTTGTGTGGAAGGTCATGGAACCGTGACCGCGAAAAGATTGTATAAAGTGTGACATGTAGTCACTTGATGGATTGAAGATTTGGATTGAGTATAAAGAAGTGCAATGTTGTGTATTTGAGAAGTTATGCCTGAGAGGCGTTCAGTTCATTTGGTTGTGGATTATGGGGTGTTTGTCCCAGTGATGATGATTGTTCTCGTGTGTTACGAGAGAAAGTGGGTTAATATGGGCCCAGGTAAAAGCTATTAGCTTAGTTTGGTGCGAGCAAAGTGGCTCGATGTTTGTGGATGGATTTAAATATGATTATGGGCTCCGATAGAGCGCTTTTTCATGGAAAGGTATTAGAACAGCGGATGTTGTTCCGTCTTCGTCAAATTCATGTGTTATTATGATTGTGCCGTGTGAGTTGTGAAACGGCTTGATAATTTCCTATGTGTTAAGGTTGCGCGTAGTGGGGATGATATGTGAGCAGGATAGCTCTTGAGATCCAGAGTGTGTGTGTGTGTGTGTGTGTGTATATATATCGCACCTCAGTTGCGCTTGAGTTTTATCGCCTACGGATTTACCAGTCTCCCCAGGATGGTATTAGGCACTTAGCGTGCTTGTGATCGATATTAAGTAATTTGTAATAGTGAGAAAATCAGCTCCGTATATATATCTTCTTATGTAAATTTTATGTGTGGATCGGGTGGCACGGCGTCATGGGTATGTTATTTGGATCGGGTTGCACGCCGCAACAGTGTGATGTTGAGTAAGGTTCCTATAATTATTTTCTTGTGTTTTACTTCCTATTTTCTGAGAAAAATTCATATTAGTTGCGTGAGTTGAATAGTCCCTTTCTGAGTCATTTCTTATTTATCATGTTTGAGTTATGGCCAATTGGCGCAATGTGGTATCATGTGAGGCTGTTGGTCATGTTGGGGGTGATTTGTTGTCTGAGCAGTTCATACTGGGTGAGATGGGACTATCGGATCAGGGATCAGTGCGATAATGTTATGTGAAGTGTATATTAAAGAACAAATACCATTATTCAGGTTCTTAATGAAGTGATGATTCTAGTCAAGATGAGTTATTCAAGGAATTGTTTACTCTGAAGTTGGGTATGAATTTCTGCACATTTCCTCCGTTATGGTGGTATCGTTAGCATTATGGCGGGATGTCTGTATATTGTTATGAGTTGCTTCAGGAGCACCTGATTTGTGAAATTTTGGCTGTTAAGATTCAGGGAGTGTCACTGTGGTCAGATCATAAGTTATGCGGTGCATGATGCTAATTCAGCAAAGGTATGCATTCATGATCTGGTATATCGTGTGGTAGTTGATACAGTGCTTATTTCTTGGAACTAGGCCTGGCAAGAGAAAATTTAAGTGTTGGAACGGGATCCCGAGCTTATTATATGGATAAAAGACGAAAACTTCAGATTTGATCAAGCTAATGTACTCAACTGGGTTGTGGTAACATGGACAAGTGCACGAGGTGTTAAACAGTGATTTTTGATAACTCTAGAGCAGTTCTTGGCACGTTCGAGGTTGAACGTTGGTTTAAGTGGGGGAGAATCTAACGACCCGACCGTCATTTTGAGTTCTAGCGTGTCGTTCAGCGGTTTGAGGCCATGAGTAGCTTCGTTTCAGGTGTTATGACTTGTAGGTGTGGTCGGAATTGAATTTCGGGAAGTTTAGAGTTAATTTGGAAAGAAAATTCTCATTTCAGAAGCCTTATGTTGGGGAAATCAACTAAGATTGGAATTTTGAGTAAACGACCCCCGAATCAGTATTTGAAGGTTCCAGCAGGTTTGTATGATGATTTCGGACTAGGGCGTATGTCCGGATCAGGTTTTAGATAACCTGGGAGCGTTTCGATGCATATTGTGGAAGTTATCATTTTAGAAGAATTTCATTAATTTGGGCTTAAAGTACATTTAAGTGTTGTTGATGTCCGTTTGGGATTCCGAGTCTAGGAATATCTTCGTACGGTGATTTTGGAGTTGGGAGCGCGATCGGAAGTGAATTTGGATGTCCGTAGGTCATTTTGAAGTCATTTGGCTAAAGATAGAAATTTGAAGGTTTTTGAGAAATCCGACCGGAAGTGGAAGTTTTGATGTCGAGGTCGGAATGCGATTTCGGAAGTTGGAGCAGGTCCGTAATGTTGAATATGACGTGTGTGCAAAATTTGGGGTCAATCGGGCGTGCTTTGATAGGTTTCGGCATCATATGTAGAAGTTGGAAAATTCTAAGTTCATAAAGTTGAGATTTGAGTGCAATTCGTAGTTTCGAGGTTGTTTGATGTGATTTGAGTCCTCGAGCAAGTCTGCTTTATGTTTTGGAACAAGTTTGTATGATTGGATGGGGTCCCGGGGGCCTCGGGTGGATTCCGGGTGGTTAACGGATCAAGTTGGGAGTTTGAAGATGGTTGGAATTGCCTGGTGTGATCCGAACCTGCGAGGATTTGGCTGTAGATGCGGAGCCGCGGGTGTGGCTAAGGGCACCGCAGGTGCGATTTTGGGCTGGGGACAAGGAGCCCGCAGGTGCGATAAGGGGGTCGCAGGTGCGATAAGGGGGCCGCAGGTGCGATTATGAGCTGGAGCCAAGGAGGCTGCAGGTGCGGAATATTTGGGCGCACTTGCGGAAGCGAAGGTGCGATAAGGGGGCCGTGATCACGCCTCACCCACACTACTATATAAGTAGGAAGGCAAGGATCATGTAGCTTTTACTCGAATGGTCGGGATCGAATCCACATGGAGACTATAATAGGGGTGAGTGTCTAAGTGATCTAAAAGGTTTGAGTGTTTCTAATTGCACTTCTAAACATTTGTTGGTATTGAACTATGCTAAGTGTACTCTATTGTTTGTAAGCTAATTAATGACTGAGTTGTTTTTGTTGTTGTTTCTGATATTGATAAAGGCACTAGACCTTTGCCTAGGTGGATACACAACGGATTTCAATTCTAAGGTCGGGGAATTGGTTAGGGATACAACTATAACTAATGCACAAAGGTGCCCACTCTATACCTCTCGGTAGTTTGAGTGATTTTTCCCTAGTTTCCCCTCTCGAGGCCAATTGGGTGTCAATTAATCAAGCATTTAAGGCTTAGGTAGGGTATTGCTCTCTCGAGGTTTAACCCGTTAATTAGGGCTCAAGTAGGGTTTTACCATTTCTGGGTTTAACCCAATTGATTTAGACTACCAATCTCTTGATAATGCCCTAATTTCTTATTAGGCTAATTTCTACACTCAAGTCTTCTTTCTCAAGAGAGACCCAAGTCATGAAAAGGCTAATTAGTGTTTGCAACCACTAATTATGGCAGTAGAAACCCTAAATTAGACTAAATAGCCAACACCCATTAATTTCCCAACCTTAATTTCAAAAACCCATTACATACCCACACTAGGGTTGAGCCACAACCCTAGCTAATGGGTCTAGCTACTCATAATCAAAGATGAAAACAATGATAGAGAAGAAGAAGAACCCATTAATTGATTCCTAACAATGAGATTGAAGTTTCAATGTTAAAAATACAAGAACAAAGCTAGAAAGATGAAAACCCTAAAATATTCACGTGATCTCTACTTCAGAAATTACAAGATGTCTAAAGAAATTACAAAATAGTCTATTTATAGTCTGCCAAATTTTCGGACAAAAATGCCCCTGCGGGGCCACCGTGGACCGCAAAAACACGATCGCGGTCCGCGAAAATAACTGGGCTGCTGAGCTGCTGGGCTTCTGATAAGGCTCGACCGCGGACCGCGAAATAAGGACCGCGGACCGCGAAATAAGGACCGCGACCGCGGTGAGCTATGCACTAAAACCGCCTCTCTAAAGTATTCCACTGTGGACCGCGGCCGCGGTGGAAAATGCCTTGGAAGTCAGTCTCTGAAGTGAGCCACCGCGGACGGCGAATGAGGACCGCGGCCATGATGGAAGTTTGCTTTGCCTGCAGCTTCTCTGGATCATGCCACCACGGACCGCGAAATAAGGACCACGGCCACGGTGGAAGTTTGCCTTGCCTGCAGCTTCTCTAGATCATGCCACCACTGACCGCGAAATGAGGACCGCGGCCACGGTGGAAGTTTGCCTTGCCTGCAGATTCTCTGGATCATGCCACCGTGGACCGCGGCCGCGGTGGAAGTTTGCCTTGCCTGCAACTTCTCTGGATCATGCCACCGCGGTCCGCAAAAGCTGGACCGCGGTCGCGGTGGCCTTTTTCTTGATCATTTTTGTTGTCTTTGATCCTTGTGCCAGATTCACTCTTGTTTTGAGCATATTTTAGACTGAGTGTCTTCATTTCTGGTTCAATCCTGAAACAAGTACGACGTATAAGCTTTCGGGGCCACTTTGTGTACAATTATATCCAAAACTCATGTATAGAGGAATGGAAAACGAGGCAAAAATCCAAGTTATCAACTCCCCCAAACTTAAGATCTTGCTTGTCCTCAAGCAAACAAAATAAGCCCCACTCCTATGATAGATTTCACGAAAATTCGGCTGTAGTAATGGTGACCTCAACTAGCATCAATTGGGACTAACCATAGCCCCTAATGCAAATGAATCATTGACAATGATTGAACTTTTCAAAAACATAGTTTCAAGTGTGATACAAGAGCTTCAAGGGTTGTTCCAACTCATCGGTGAAACTCTAACTACTACCTCAGTCAGTGTGGATCCCAGACTCTTATTCCGTGACTTTCCCTAAGCACCTCACCTTTAGAATATTGACACTCAGAACGAGGAATACGGGGAATCGCTCATCTCTCATCAAGGAAAAAGTCCCAAGTTCGGCTCAAAGTACCATAGGCTTGCCCTGTGTGTAGATCACCACTAATGTAGGTTTCACTCGACCTGAATCATACAGGGCTTTTGTGGAATCATGATGAAGGCTTTTGGTTAAGGGTAGGAAGTATTTGGTCAGAGTGAATTTTATCTTTCCTTAAGCACTTCATTTTTAACCATTCTCACATTTTTCTCGACTCTTTGAGTCCTTTTATCTTTTGTAGGGTTGGAGAGACACACTGTCACACCTTTTTTTTGTTCATTCTAGACACTTTTCTTCCTCTTATGCATTCCAAACTTTTGGCAACACTTTTTTTTCATCAATTCCCTTTATTTCTTCTTTTTGTTCATTCTTTTCTTTTCTTTCTTTTTCATTGCCTTTTCTCTTTTCTTTCTTTTGTGCCTTCTTTTTCACTTCATCACATCCCTCGTCTCTCCCCCAAACTTATGCTTTTTGCCTAGCACCAAGGAAAGATCGGGTGCCAAGAGAGGGTAAAAGAATGGTTGAAGGCTTGTAACTTGGTTTTTGAAAGAAAGGTCTTAAGGCTCAAAAGGGTTGACTAGGGAATATGTCTTTTGGAAGGTCATGGAAGTGTTCAATTCTTTGTTCAAGCCAAGGAAAGCCTGTAGTCACTTCTCAAGTCAAATTACACCTAGAATTTCTCCTACACAATACTTAGGGCAAGTTCTAGACTAGTGGCACGGAACTTGGACTTGCAATTATGAATTCCTCACCACTCACAGCTAAAGGATTGATACAGAAACTGAGTCGAGGGCCCACAACAACCTTAGTCGTGTTTTGAGTAACAAAAATGGTCCCGAAGAACCACCCGATGATTATCGGCTAACACAAGAGTCTCAAGATCATCACTATCACCATCCTAAACACAACGGTTTGTCTTTGACCATGGGATCAAAGGCAACTGTGTTAGGCCCAAGTGAAGATTTTCTTGAGGCACCGTTATTCATTAACTAAAAAAAAAAAGGAAAAAGAATAAAGACAAAAAAAAAAAACAAAAAGAAAGGGAAAAACAGACTCAAACCCTTAAGAAGGTTCCACACCATCCATCCTTGGGAAGAGTCACCCGGTTCACACAAATTCCACCTTTGGAAAGAACCGTGGCGTAAGAAAACCAAAGGTTTATTGCTCGCGCGAAAACCAAACAAGAAGCTTTGAAAGAAAAATAAGAAGCTATAAAATAGAAAAAGTGCGTAAAGTAAAGTGCGTGGGGTGGAATGAATATGTACATTAGGGGAATTAGACGAATATACATAGCGGATGAATATTTACAATGGAAAGTTAATTTATACATACCAAAATAGTAAATTTATCTACATACCAAAATGGAAAATAACATAAAGAAAAAGAAAGAAAATATTGTTTGCATTATACAACCCAAATGTAACCAAATCAAATGCCTATAGGGCCACTCCCCCATCTAAGAGATAGCATTGTCCTCAATGCTATATAACCAAAATAGTGCACAAAAATATGGGAGAGAGAGAGAGTAAAGAAAACTCCCTATTGGCCCTTGGCCTGCTGTGGTCCATGCTGCTGTGTCTGTGAGGGGATAGGGTCTGCCTGTGGCTGGGACTGTGAAGGGGCTGGGTCTGCTGTTGCCTGTGGCTGGGACTGTGAAGGGGCTGGGTCTGCTACTGCCTGTGATGGAGCTCCGGTGGTCTGGGCCTCCTGACTCTATGCCTGGGTCTGCTCTGTGGGAGGGTTTGCCAGTACAAGTCTGATGCCCTGAGCACGGGGCATAACCTTCCTCTTCTTCAATGGCCTCACCGGATCCTCCTCCCGCACAAACTGCTGCTGTGTCTGCTGCTGTGACTGTGGCTCTGTAGGGTCTGCTAGTAGCATCTCCAGAGGAATCTGATCACCCTTTATCTTGTCCACCTCCTTTCTCAACTCAGCCACCTCCTCCTTTGACGCACGAGTCTTCCTCAACTTCTTTGTTTCTTTGGCCAGCTTTGTCAATGCATTCTCATGTGAACCCACCACTTCCAAGATTTTCTTCTGGTTTTCCAGAATCTCTTTCAGAGTGTCCTCAATGGATTGTGGAGCCTGTGGTGGGGGAGGAGTAGCTGAGGCTGCCACAACTGTAGAGATTGCAGTCAGCTTTGTAGTAGTTGACTGCATCCAATTGTTGAGGCTTGTCAGTGTCTGGTTCAGCCGGTGATCAGTCATGGGATAGGCTCTAATGGAAGGAATGTCTGTGCCGTTGGAGGAAGAAAGGCCTAGAGCCTCCTCTGGAATGGCTGGTTGGGGAAAAGAAGGTTCCACCACCACCACTAGCTCTTCAGACTGGCCAGTGGAAGCAACAGACTTACCCTTTGACTTCTTCTTAGGGTTGTCATCATCCTTCAAATCATACCAGGAAAAGGGCACTTTGGGCTTGACTTTGTTGTCAAAGCGCTTCTTGGTTACCTCCTGGTCTTCACAGTACATTGTCAGATAATGAGGAAAGGGGTAATAAGTATCACATGTGCTGACAACCCCGCTAATAACCTCAGACATCACATTCCCCACACTGATGGGGTATCCAGCCATGATAGATGCAACCAGCACAACCCGATTGAGGGGGTGGGTTTGGTCATGATGTGTCGGATCCAGCCTGTTGCATACAAAAGTTTCTGACCCTTTAACTTCAAAGTTAAGGGTCTTCCTGATGATAGTCCTCCCAGCAGTCAGCCACTCTGGAGTCTCCCCAGTCTTAGCCAAGTGTAGAGCCAACCAATTTCTAGCTGCATCCTTTTCTGGTAGTCTCTCCCGGTACAAAGAATCATCTACATCGTCCATCTCCAAATATTCATTGATTTATTTTCCATCAAAAGGCAATGTGAGATTGCGGACTTGGGATGCCTTTGAGTCCTTTGCAAGAAATAGAAAATTTGTGTAGAATTCTTTCACTATGTGCTCATTTGCATCCAGGAAATGCTCATTGAAGTAGGACCACCCTTCTCTGTCTCTGAACTGCTGCTTCACATTGGGGTTGTAGGCTGACAACTCTTTAAGTGAAAAGGTACGCTCCGGAATGAGTGAACGTGTGGTCCACAATTCCCTGAACCTGTGAAAGGCCGGCTCACTAACAAAATGATCTTGCCACGCATCCGGATTCTGAGTGCGCTCGACCCCCTCAACCACCGATTCATCCCCATTTCCATCACTTGAATGCTCCCCAGATAAAGAAGCTGTAGGGGAAGTAGAGTCTGAGTGGGCGCTGGATGCGGATTCAGCTGGGGAGGCTGCCTGTTCTGGGGCCGGGGGAGAGGAGACAGGGTCCACTAGAGATGAATGTGATGAGGCCTCCTCTGACGGAGCATACTCACTCCCTGATGGTGAAGGAGGGGAGTCTCTAGCCCGAGTAGCCCGTCGGGATGAATGAGGAGGAATTGAAACTTTGGACGGTTTCCTGGGTGCCCCCGTGCCTCTCCCCCTTTGAGATTCTCCTCGACCAGTTTGTTTACGACCACCTCCTCGAGATTGCACCATTGTCTGCAAAGTAAACATAGGTGAACATGGTTAGTACCCAGAGCATTGTTGTACAGACACTTAGTTAACATTAAAGACCAATTGCATAGCTGAAAGGCCACTGTGGACAGCAAAAAATCAACCGTGGACCGCGGTGGGTGACCCCTGAAGGACATGAGTCCCTGAACCTTCACACCGCGGACCGCGAAAAACTGACCGCGGCCGCAATGCTTCAGGGTCAGAGAAGTAGCAATTCTGAATAACAGGGACTGCGGACCGCGAAAAATTGACCGCGGTCCGTGAAAAATCATCTTGGGGTTGCATACAGAGGCACCACGGTCCGCGAAAAAGGGACCGCGAACCCCGAAATCAGTTTCTGCCTAGGGTTTCTAGATTTTACCATTTCTACGCTCAAGTGTTCATTTAGTTAAGCCTACATGATTAATGAGTGTAATTGTATTCCAAGGGACTAAAATGAACCTTTTGGACTAACCCTAACATTTTCAAAGCCTAAAAAGTGAAAAATTATGAAAAAGAAGATGAAAATGAAGAAAATGAAGAAATTAAGAAGTTAATTAATCACAATTACACTTACTAGATGCTTGGATGATAGTTTGGATGAGTGAAATGAGGTTCAAAGAATGTAGGATTAAGACACAGTCCAAGGATGCTTTGAAAAGTTCAAGTGCATCAAGTAAGAAATGAAACCCTAGTGGCCTATTTATAGAGAAGAGATGGGGTCCACACCTCTTACCTACCGCGGACCGTGAAAAATTGACCGCGGTCCGCGGTCATTCAGTTGTTCATGGCTCACGAAAAAGCTCACTGCGGTCCGCGAAAAATCAACCGCAACCGCGGTGAGTCAAGTTCAGAAAGGCATCCTTCAGTAAATGGGCTTCGCGGACCGTAAAAAGGAGACCGCGACCACGAAGCAAGATCCAGAGAACCATTTTTGCAGCCATTGGGCTTCGCGGACCGCGAAAAGACAACCGCGGGCGCGAAGCAAAGTTCAGAGAGGTCCTTTTTCCACACTTAGCCAAATTTCTTGTGTCAAAATCATCCTACACATCCAAAAACCAGTTAGTGCAACAGTGAAGCCTATTCTACCAAGAAAAGCAAAGAAAATGAAAATAAAGACACATGGGTTGCCTCCCAAGAAGCGCCTGATTTAACGTCGCGGCACGACGCATGTTACCGGGATCATTTGAGATGAAGAAGTGCCACCACGTGGCTGTCATCGACTTTGCCAAGATAGTGCTTTACCCGATTACCATTTACTCTGAAGACTTCACCACTTTTTTTCTTGAGGTCAAGAGCCCCAAATGGAGTAACAAATACCACTTCAAAAGGTCCACTCCACTTTGACTTGAGGTTTCCCGGGAATAGCCTCAACCGAGAATTGAACAATAAGACCAAATCTCCAACCTTGAACTCTTTACCTCAAGCATATTTTTCATGTAGGTACTTGCAATCTACGTGAACTGTAATGAAATAATTTGATCACGCTCAACTATGTCTTGTAGAAGACTAAGCGGGCGTTGCAAATATAATCCTAGGGTATTATGCCCAGAGTCGATCCCTCAGGGAATTTACGTATCAAGCAGGCTGTTTAAATTAGTACTCAGCTGTCACCTGATGTTTGTTAAATTACTAATACCAAAGATTAAAAGCAAAGATTAGCTATACTAATGTATAAACAATTGTAATAAAAATCTAAGGTTATAGCTTCCTCCGCTGGTGAA